>CABHPP010114905.1:0-37436 GCA_902168425.1 Peromyscus attwateri | reverse complement strand
ATAGGAACGCTAAGGAGGGCAGCGGTTGTCTACATGGAGACCCGCGCCGCGAGGACCTCGGAGGAGTTCTGCGCAGCCGCCGCCGCTGCAGAAGCCCGAGGCGCGGGTCTGCAGGGCAGTGCGTGTCCCCATGTGACCCGCGCGCCGAGGGGACCTAAGGGCACGTCTGGAAGCCGCCGCCTCCGCAGAGGGCGCAAGTCTGCAGGGCCTGCGCGACGCGGGCACCTCGGCTCTGCATCCGTAGGGGGCGCGAACTCAGGAGGAAACGCCGCTTTTGTCGGCGGCCTCGGGGGCGGCTGGCCCGAAGTGGCAGGATTAAGAAGCCCGGCGTCTTCCTCTTCGCGTTCGCTTTGCATCTCAGGTGCCGGAAAACAGGAACGCCTCACCGAGGAGGAAAGGAAGTTCCAAGGTCACCTGGAGTTTTAGGTCAAACCAAGAAACGGAGGATGTCAAGTGTAAGGGCTCCGGGTCCCCTGTCTCTCCTACAGATGATGGGGTGGGAGGGCGGGCTCCGACTTTAGCGCGCTATACTACAGTGGCCTCGAGAGAAATAACTTCCCTTTTGTGTCGTTACCTTAAAGATTCAGACTGGAAACGGAAGGGAAACATGTAATGGAAACCGCATGTGCTCCTGAGAGCTGGGCGACACCTGTTAATTTTGGATTTGCTATACTTCTAGGGAGTGTCCGGTGGGGGAGGGGAGAAAGCCAAGCGTTTAATTCCAGCGCTCGGGAGGCAGGAGGATCTCTCGAGTTCGAGGCCAGCCTGGTCTACACAGTGAGTTCCAGACCAGCCAAGACTACATCGTAAGGCCCTGTCCTTCCCTCTCCCCACAAAAAATAAAAACTTTATTTAGGCTGGTTGCTTGGTTCTGCACCTGGCAGAAGATTGCATTACACTAGTAGAATGAACACATACTTCTCACATACACTCTCCCTGGCACGTGTTTGGAGCTCATGGTCCAAGTTGGAAAGCAGCCCATTTTGAAGATACATTTTATCTCACCAGATAAGCAAAATAAACAAATTCCTCAGACACCAGATCTTACTTTTGGTGTATTGAGACAGGGTTTTTGTGAAGCCTGAGCTGGTCTCAAATGTTTTGTTCCTGCCAGTGCCTCCCTAGTGCAGGACTGCCGACTTGCCAACCTCCTGTCTTTTATTATTATTAATAGTTGATTTTGGTTTTTTTCTCACCCTTACACAGGGTCTCACTATGCAGCCCTGCTGGCCTGCATCTCACTGTGCAGTTCTGGCTAGCCTGGAACTGGAAGAGATACAACTGAATCTGCCTCCCAAGAGCTGGGAGTGCACCACCATGCCCTGCAGACCTGCATTCTTAATTGTTCATTCAGTGGTATAGTATGCCTTTGTTCAAAACAAGTATTATAGATAAGCAGGCAGTTGGTTTTGCATGAGTCAAGTTAGGAAAATATTGGAAAGCATTCAATTTACCTGCTGGCTGGAATATTTTAGACTTCTCCCCAGGTTTTTTAGACCATTTGTAGCCTAGCCTGGCCTTGAACCTTTTTTCTTTTTTTTTTAATTTATTTTTTAGATTTTTTTTTTTTTTTTTTTTTGGCCTGGCGTGGTGTATGCCTTTAATCCCAGCACTCGAGGAGGCAGGAGGCTCTCAATCCAGCCTAGTCTATTTAGGACTACCAGGACAGATAGGGATATGTAGAGAGATCCTGTCTATAAATAAATAAATATTTTTCATTTGATAGTAATGTTTTTCTTGTAGTGTGCCCATGTGCATGCCTGGTGTCCACAGGCCAGAAGAGGGTGTCAGACACCGGGAACTACAATTATAGGCAGTTGTGAGCAGTTGTGGGGGTGCTGGGAATTGAACCCTGGTCTTGGAGTCTTCATGCTGCCTCCACTCCCAGAGTACTAGAATTACAGGCATGCACCACCACAATACATGGCTCTTCTCTTTTATTTATTTTCTTAAAGATTAATTTTTATTTGTGCATGTGTGTGTGCATGTGTGGCTCACACAGTATGTATTCAGGTGCTTGAGGCAGCCAGCCCCATGATTTGGGTAATGGGAATTGGACTCAGGTCCTTAACTGCTGAGCCATCTCTCCAGGCCTTTTTCTGATTTTATGTATTTATTTGTTTGTCTTTTTGAGGCCGTTTCTCTGTGTAGCTCTGGCTATCCTGGAACTCAGAGCTGTGCCTGCCTCTGACTCCCAGGTACTGGGATTAAAGGTGTGCACCATCATACCTGACTCCCATTTTCTGATTTTAAAATAAACTCAAATATTGTGGAAGTCCTATACACGCAACTTTATCTCATTTAATTTTGGTTGGTTGTGTGGGGTGTGTGTGTGTGTGTGTGTGTGTGTGTGTATAAAACATAGTGTTTATGTGTTACATGTGTGTCACTGCTCACATGTGGAGGGGACAACTGTACCTAATGAGGCATCTGGCCTGCCTTGTTTTTGCTTTTTTGGGACAGGCTCTCCCTATGTAGCCCAGCCTAGGTAGGAATATGTGTTCCTCCAGTTGTGTGAGACTCAAATATAGTCCTGTGTAAAAGTGACACTAGCTGGACCTGGTGGCCTACTACTGTCACCCCATTGGTCAGAAAGTGGACACAAGAGGATCAGGATTCAGATACAAACTTGGCTGTGTGTTGAATTTGAGGCCCACCTGGGCTATGAATACATAAACTGTCTCCAAAGGGGGAGGGGGTGTTGGCGTGGCTAGAGAGATGACTCAGAGGCTGCTCTTCAAGAGGACCCAGGTTCTGTTCCCAGCATGTATATGGTGGCTCACAACAGCTTGTTACTCCAGTTTCAACAGATCTGAAGTCACCTTCTGACCATGAGGGCACCAGGCATGCATGTGGTACACAGACATACATTTAGGCAAAAAACACATAAAATAGAAGGAAAAAGTTTTTTTTATTTTATTTTATTTATTTATTTATTTTGAGACAGGGTTTCTCTGTGTAGCTTTGGAGCCTGTCTTGGAACTCTGTAAACCAGGCTGGCCTCAAACTCACAGAGATCCTCCTAGCTCTGCTTCCCGAGTGCTGGAATTAAAGGCATGTGCCACTGCCACCCAGCTAAGGAAAAACTTTTTTATTTATTTATTTTTTTATTTTATTTTATTTAATGCTGAATGCTATTTATTGAAGGAGGGAAGAGGTCTTAAATACAAGCTTACAGCACAATGGGAGAATCCCGGAGGGCAGAAGTTCGCTACTGATGTTTTACAATCTTGCATCTAAGCTGTTAACACCCATTATGCAGGATACACAGACAAGAAACTTCCCTTAAGTGTTCAGGAGGGTGGAACCTGGCAGGGAATTAGCATAGGGAGGATATCAAGGTCAAAGTCAGCAAGCAAGGCAACAGTTACTCAAAACGGGGGCCCGGACCCTACAGGTCCCCCTTTTACTAATAAATGAGCTTCTGACTTAGGTTGCGACATGGAGACGCCTGCCCAGGCCACACAGGCGCTCTGTCTTAGGTTGGTGAGCGCCCCCCAGGCATTACCCATCTCTGAATACTCATTATCATACAGGCTCAATCCTGTGTGAGCTGCAGAGTTAACTGCTGCCAAAGATCTCAAAGTGGCACTGGGCTTGCAATCTGTGTATTCAACACAGAACAGACCAACAGAGGTCCTATCTCACCCATAGCCAGTAAGCTAAAGGCAACTGAGCCATTCCCTTCCTTAACGAGCCTTACTGCAAGTTGGAGTCCTTGTAAGATGGTATCCTAAAAGCAAATGGAACTTGAGTTTATAAATTTATAATTTTCAAAGCCAATCGAAATGTATATAACTATTGAATTAAATTTATCATGCCCAATAGAATGAAAGATTAACTAACTGTGGTAGCTACTTTTGCTGCCAGGGTCTCCACTGTGCTAGCTGTAGTAAGCAATTATGAAATGGTAATCCCAGAAACAGTAGCAGCAGTGGCCGCCTCTGCTATAACAGCAACAACGGCAGCAGCAATGTTAAATTCTCTTCTGGAGCGTGTAGACATCCACTGGCATGGATACAACTCCAGGAACACGAAACGCCAAGGCCCATTTTTCTTGACCCAGCACGCCTTAAACTGGCAGCTCTGCAAAAGAACAACTAAGGACCATAAAGAAAAAACAGGCAGCTCATAAGGAGTATAACTAATGTACTTATAGTGGCTACATTCAGGCTCATAAGTTTTAAGGTATCTTCAAAGGGGGGCTAAATGAATTTCAGGAGGCCAATAAATGTTGCACAGAGCCACTCCTGAAAAGTAGGTACTACACCAGCTTGAGGAGGATTGGGAAAATGAAAAGGCTAAGCTGGCATGCTACTGTTAACAAATGGAGGTCAGTGACCTTCAGGGTTATCCTTAATCTCCAAGGTGTCTGGGTGACACATTCTCAAACATACTTGAAAAAGCAGTTACCATACATTACCTTCTGGAGAATCCGACCGCTTGGCTACACTTCCCAGGCTTACGTTAATGCTTGCCAAAGCTGGCCAAATTGGGCTCTCAATCCCCATTGGCATCAGAAGGGGAGAGTTTTTCATGAAGGCCCAATAGGTCTCTGTCATGTTGGGCTTCAGCAGCAGCCACAGGGCACACACAGCACTCAGGAACCTCATTGTCCTGAGGAAAGACAAAAAAACAGAACCCCAGGCCTACACCAACCAGATCAGGTCTCCTCCAAGTGCCAGTAGAAAGATCCTTCCATCGCTCCAGAGGGTGATTTGCAACAGGAGCCCTCCAGTGCTTATCTGCAGCAGATACTCCAGCAGAATCCACCAATAAAAAATTTAAAATATATAAAACAAAGGAAAGAATAGAATGTGGAGAGGAATGATGAGTCCCTAGTTCCCCCTTTTTTTACTTTAGTAAAATATGTTTGTTTGGTTTTTAAGGAAAAACTTTGAAGTGATTAAAGTTTTGATTAACTCTGAAGGGAGTTCACAGATACGTAAAATAATTCAGTGCTTATCTATATCCAAATTCAGAATGCACAAACTTGCTCTTTGGTATCCACATTTGAAGCTAAACTCTGAGCCAGGCTGGTTGACCCTCAGGGCTGTGAACACACCTGCTATCCCAGCACTGGGCAGAGGAGGACAGCAAGTTGGGAGGCCTGGTGAGTCTACGTGGTGAGACCCTGTCTCAAACACCAAGGATATCTCCAAAGAATCCATAACTTCTGAAGCAGAGTGCAGCTGGGACATATCTGAAAGGGTAGCATTTCAACTAAGACCTTTCAGTGTTATATACACCCTGACCTGGTGTGTAGAAAATTCCAGGGATTTTTGCAAAGGAGGCAACTGGAGCAAACAAATATGCACACACAATACAGGAGGTAGTCCCTGACAGCATTGTCAGCAGGAGTCAGAAGCAAGCCAGATGGAATACCAGAATGTTGAAACAGTGCTTTAATCCCAGCACTCGGGAGGCAGAGGCAGGCGGATCTCTGTGAGTTTGAGGCCAACCTGGTCTACAGAGTTAGATCCACGACAGGCACCAAAACTACATGGAGAAACCCTGTCTCCAAAAAAGAAAAACCCTAAGAAGTTGGTAGCAGGAGTGGGGTATTGCTGTGACAGGCCTGACCAGGCTTCTGTTTGAAGGAATGTGAGTTTAGGGACTGTGGATTAGAAAGGCAGTTGAACTGGGCCATGGTGGCACACGCCTTTAATCCCAGCAGAGGCAGGCAGATCTCTGTGAGGCCAGCCTGGTCTACAGAGAGAGTTCCAGGACAGCCAAGTTTAGGCAGTGAAGGAAACTGGAAAACAGAAAGCTGGTGAAGATGTAATTGAATGACTGGGCCATGTTCCAGCCCCCAGCAAGCAGCAGAACTTGGCAGATTCAGCCATGTGGTTCTGGCTTTAGAGTTAAGGATAGAAGAAAGAAGTTATGGAATCTTCTTCCACGACTAAGGAAAGCCACTGAGGCCAGGCATGTGTCAGGAGTGTCCCTGCATTGAGGCCTTGAGAGGCCATTGCATGAAGCCGTGAAGCTGAAGCCTGGATTGTCTTGGAGACCCCAAGATGTTGGAGATGCCAGAGCCATGGGATACCTGCTGAGGAGAGCTGCTAACAGGGAGTGGAACCAACCCAAGAGAGAGAAGTGTGTTGCAGTCAACAGAGCTGAAAGGAGTTGGAGATCTGAAGAGCACTTTTGACATCAGACATGAAAATGTAGAGTTTGGAATTTGCCCAACTGGTTTTCAGCCTCAAAACTTCAAAAGCCCTTATGGTCTTTTCTCAGTTTCAACACTGCTTAAAAGTACAAAGACTCTTCTGAGACTGAAGAAATCTCTTAATTTTAAACCCCTGTAAAATCAAAAGAAGTTGCATACTCCCTACATACAGTGACACAGAATACACATTACCATTCCAAGGAGGAATAGGGGCATAGTGAAAAATACAGGACCAAAGACCAAACCCACCAGAGCAAACTCCGTAGCTCCATGTCTAGTGTCAGAGGGCTGAGATGGTGCTGTGCCTCCAGCCTTGCTCCCTTCAACACACTTCTCTCTCAGGCTGGTTCCACTTTCTGTGTGCAGCTCTGCTTGGCAGACATCCCACAAATCTGGCATCTCCAATATTGGGGTTTCCAATGCAACCTAGGCTTCCCTTTCACAGCTCCACACAACGGCCTCTTAAGGCCTTCAGGCAGAAATTCCCCTGCCTCGTGCTACCTTTGGTGAAAGGAAGCTTAACTGGGGGAGTCTTGCTCCGAGGGCGTCATTCCCTTTGTTCCGGGGCAGAGCAGGCCTCTCCTTGCTGGCCCGGATTCAGCAGCTCCAGCCCTTCAGTGCACGCCTTCAGTGTCGTACTAAGCTTCCTTGGGTTTGGGTTTTGGTGTTTCAAAACAAGGTTTTTCTGTGTAACATGCCTGGCTGTCCTGGGAACCAGGCTGGCCTCAAACTCACAGAGATCCACCAATCTCTACCTCCTGAGTGCGGGATTAAAGGCGTGCGCCATCACCACTGGGCTCTTTTTTTTTTTTCCTTCAACAAACACGTTTTATGTTTATTCTGCTCCATTGCTCTTTTTTATCAAACACCTGTATAATCATTAGGAACACTAACCACAGATTCAGCATAAGTAGCCTTTGAATGTCCTCCACCAGGGTTTTTCTGTGTAGCCCTGGCTGTCCTGGAACTCGCTCTGTAGACCAGGCTGGCCTTGAACTCACAGAGATCCACCTGCCTCTGCCTCCTGAGTGCTGAGATTAAGTGTGTGAGCCACCAACACCAAACTATCAATTTACAAGTTACTTTTCTGTTGCTTCCTCCCCCAAGGCCATACCCCTAACCCTTCCCAAACATCTCCAAATGGCGACCAGCTGTTAAATTCCTGAGTCTATGGGGACTTTTCTCATTCAAACCACCGCAGCGGGACTCCAGCTTGTGGCAGTCCTCCAGCCTCAGCCTCGGGTGCTGGGATTCCTGGTGTGTACTACCACATACCTGGCTGCTTTTTGTTGACTCTTTGTGTCTGGTTTTGAGGCTTGGTCTCATTACCCAGGCTGACCTGCAGTGAGAATTAAACTCCTTTAAGCAGAGACCTGCTCTGCCCTGAAGCACAGGGATGGATACACTCCCAGAATGGCTGTAAGGGTTTCTCCAGTGCAAAGATATCTTGGCAGTTGGGAGCCAAGGAACACCGCAAAGTCACACTATGCACCAACCCTCACACGAGAGATCTACTGGGGAGAGACACAGAATGGTAGCTACTTCTGACCAGGAAGAGAGACAGCAGAGGGCTGGGGTGGGGCTTTTATAGGGTCTTTGGAGCATGCACTGTGAGCTAGTGGGAACGTGCAACAAGGCAAAAATGGTTTGGCCAGAAACGCTGAATCACAGGGTCTGGAATTCCCAAGTCTCAGGAGCTCCAGGTCAAGCTAGGGGCAAAGTGTTCTTTGCTTGGCCTTTTCCCTACATTCCTCCCTTTTTTGGTCAGTATTGATAACTAATCAGGGGTCAGGAAAGAGGGCAACATTATCATTAAGCTACTTTGTAAGGGGTCATCAAAGTCCATGGGGTAAGCTTGATTCTTGCCGTCAGGACATAATCGGGTTGTAGGCCTCTTGTCCCACATTTAGGGACTGATAATCTTGTAATAAGAACTGATTAAAGGTCTGGTTAAAAAATTTTGGCGGCCCAGAGATGGCTCAGCAGTTAAGGGCACTGGCTGCTCTTCCAGAGGACCTGGGTTCAATTCCCAGCACCCACAAGGCAGGTCACAACTGTCTGTAACTCCAGTTAAAGGGGATCCAACATCCTCACACAGATATACATGCAGGCAAAACACCAAAGCACATTTAAAAAAAAATCTTTTCAATTTGTTGTTGAAATCTTATTTGTTATAAAAACAAAGTGTGACTAGTAGGGTTAAGAAGGGAGTACCCAACCCCAATTCCATACTGGACTGTCTGTGAGCCACCAGCCAGAGGCATCAAGCTATTCCTTAACATTTTTGGAAATCTGTCCAGAGTTGTCCGATCTTGTCTTTTACTATATCTAACTGGTTAACATAGAAGCAACATTCCTCCCTGAAGAAGAGGCAAAGACCACCTTTCTCGGTTGTTAGTAAATCTAATCCTTGCCGATTTTCTCTAATGGTTTTCAAGTGGTTTTTGTAGAAACAAGAATTTTTTTCCCCCTGAGACAGGGTTTCTCTGTGTAGTTTTGGTTCCTGTCCTGGAACTCACTCTGTAGCCCAGGCTGGCCTCAAACTCACAGAGATCCGCCTGGCTCTGCCTCCCGAGTGCTGGGATTAAAGGTGTGCACCACCACCGCCCGGCCGGACCAGGGCTTTCAGTGAGGCTCAGAAGCTTGCAGAAAGCAATGAAAACCCAAGCTCAGGAAGCGGGGCAGTGGTGGTGCACACCTTTAATCTCAGCTCTTGGGGGGCAGAGGCAGGAAGATCTTGGCTGCTAATGCTGAGTCACGGAGGCAGGGATTTTCAAGGTTTGGGAACCTGGGTCAAGCCAGGAGCAGGGTGTTCTTTCCTCGGCCTTTCCCTATGATGACCGTGAGCATTACAGCTGTGAAGGGAAAGGTATCCCCAGTGCAAGCGTTAGAGCTCTGAAGGGAAAGATATCCGGCAGTTGGGAGTCAAGGACTACCACAAAGTTATACCACACAACAAACTTCACACATAAGATTTACTGGGAAATCACAGGAGGGTGACTGCCTCTGCTTGGGAGATAGGCAGCAAAGAGAGAACTGAGTGGGAGGCAGGCTGATATAGGCTTTGTTGGGGGCAGAGTTTTCCAGGGAATTGCTGGGATTTCAAGTCCTGAGCTTGGGATGAGCCCAGGAATTGGTGGGATTTCAAGCCCCAGAAATTGAGCTTGGACTTTTTACCCTGCAATGACCCCACCCAGTTAGGCTTCCTACTTCCACTGAGGCAAAGGTAGCATAGGACAGGGAGTCTCTGCATGAAGTCCTTAAGAGACCTGTGACCCCTGACTTCATCCACCCAAAGACTAGGATGACAGACAGGTGGATACCACCATGCTGAGCTCTGAAGACAATTTTATGTAGTATTTTTAAAATGTTTTATTTTACATGTAAGTGTTTTGCCCGAATGTATGTGAACCATATGCATGTAGTGCCCAAACAGGCCAGAAGAGGGCATCAGATCCCCTGGAACTGGAGTTACAGACAGTTGTGAGTGGCCATGTGGGTGCTGGGAATCAAATCTGGGTCCTCTGGAAGAGCAGCCAGTGCTCTTAGCTGCTGAGCCATCTCTCCAGCCCCACACAATATTTCTTTTTTTTTTTTTTTTTTTTTTTTTTTTTTTTAACCACACGATATTTCTAATACTTTTTGTGGGTGAAACAGTTTTCCATCATGGATTCTTCCATGTGAAGAGTTGAGGAATCCCTGAATGAAAGCATAAGAGTGAAATAAACCCGGAGTGAATGTCTGTTGTTAACATGGGCCCATCTGTGTCAAGGACCCAGTGCCTTGGACCCATGGGAATGGCAGAGCCTTACCTGAGGGGGCTCAGAGGGATGGCGAAGCCTTCCTCTGCTCCAGTTACAAGTGTTTACCAACGACTTACCAGTGTGTCCAAACACTAGAAACCACAGCTTCCTCCTCCGGGATGACTGCAGCCTGAGACTGCTCCACGACAGACAACCCCACACAAAGCCCCCCACAGAAGCCTCTACAGAGTCCTCTACAGAGACCACCACAGAGACTTCCCATAGAGACCTCCCAGAGACCCCCATAGAAACCTCCTCAGAGAGCTCCAGAGACCCCCACAGAAAGCCTCCCACAGAGAACCCTCCACAGAGACCCCAGACAAGTCACCTTAACCTGTCCTTGTATGGTCCATAATAAACAAGATAACTTTCCTTCACTTAGTAGCTACCCTCAGTAGAGGGCACACAAGCCACCCCATCCCAGCTTGTCTGAGCTCAGCTTTTCTACATATTTGTCTGTGCCTGCTGTTTCTTTCTTTAAATATATATATAATATATATATAATGTATATATATAAATATATAATATATATATATATATAACTTATTTTATTTTATGGGCATTGGTGTGAAGGTGTCAGATCCCCTGGAACTGGAGTTACAGACAGTTGTGAGCTGCTATGTGGGTGTTGGGAATTGAATCAGGTCCTGTGGCAGAACAGCCAGTGCTCTTAACTACCGAGTCATCTCTCCAGACCCTATTTCTTTATTCCCATGTCACTGCAGCCAGATTTCTAGTACAAGCTGCAGGACATGGTGTTTCCACATTTGGCTGTGAATTTTAGGCAGGGCCATTCTCCCTCATCTTCCTGAAGACATCCCTGTGTAGTCTTTGGTCCTTATACAGATGACCAATGACACGGGTTATGTTGTAGAATATTATTTTAAGATGTGTTACATTTGTCTATGCTGTGGAACATTTGTTTAATGATGCAAAGATGTGTTGCATTCTTTTATGCTGCATTTGTTTAACTCTGTGAAGCTCTGTTACTTTGATTGTCTAAAACGCCTAATGGTCTAATAAAGATATGAACGGCCAATAGCAAGGCAGGAGATAGGATAGGTGGAGCTGGCAGACAGAGAGAATAAATAGGAGGAGAAATGTGGGAGGAAGAAAGAGCAAGAGAACAAGGAGAGGAGGACTCCAGGGGCCAGCCACACAGCCACACAGTCAGCCACAGAGTAAGAGTAAAAGTAAGATATACAGAAGTAAGAAAAGGAAAAAGCCCAGAGGCAAAAGGTTATGGGATAATTTAAGAAAAGCTGGCAAGAAACAAGCCAAGCTAAGGCCGGACATTTATAAGTAAGAATAAGCCTCTGTGTGTGATTTATTTGGGAGCTGTGGTGGGCCCCCCCAAAAGAGCTAAGACCAAAGAGTAATAAATAACCAACAACAGGTTGAATTAAGTTGGTGCCCAGAAGTCTTTCCAGGGAGAGTACCCTGGAGTTCTCTGCTGAGACCTTACAGAGGAGGGTCTGAGTGGGAGAGAGGGTGACATGAAAGGGCTGTCTTGGAAGATGGTGGAAGCAGGCTTCACCAAAGGTTGCACCCAGTATGCTGGCAAAAGGGAGTGTCCAAAAGAAGTCCAAATTTCCAGAATTGGGCTCAACCTGGACTATAAGAAGACCTCTGGGGGTGAGATAAAAGCCAGCATTCCTCAGGAACTTGTTGAACTATTTCCCATCTACCAAAAGGAATCTTTTCCCCTTACCTCTGGCAGAAGGGATGTAAGGCTACCTGTGGTACCTATCAGCATATCAAAGCCCATGCTGGCCTCCAGGCTCCCTCAGTATCACAAGTATTTGCCACACAGTTCACAGTCCATGCTGGCACCTGTCAGGTCCCAAAGAGACTCAGTACAAATGGCTTACTGTGGTGACTTTTAGCACACGAAGTGTCCGCTTGGCCTCTAGATGCACTCAGTACCCGTGGTTCCTCAGCACTTCTCACCCTGCCCCCACCTAAACCTCTCCAGCCCAGGGGCTTCTCTTTCCTAAATCACCCTGCCATTTTGGCCAAGCGCTCTCTTGGTCCTCTGCTCGTGGCTCCTGGTCCCCTCTCTCACCTCTCTCTCTTCTCTTCCTCTCTCAACGTCCCTCATGGCTTATTCTGCTGGCCATGTTCAATCTGCTACTTTCTCCGCTCTGGACTCTTCCAGATGCCTCTGGCTGTGCTTTCCCTCATATCTACAATAAAATCCTTCTCAGCCTTACCTTGGAGCCGTCCTCATGTCTCACTCTCACTCAGCATCCTAGCCCTTCTCACCTCCTGCCCTCCCCTAGACTCCCTCAGCTCACGGGCTTCCCTCCCCAACTATTCTCCTTATAACTGCGGTCTCTGCCGTGCCCTCCTCCCTCTTTCTCTCTGCTCCACTCCTGCTTTCTCACTATGTTTTCTCTATTCTTTTTTTTAAAGTTTTGGTTTTTTGAGACAGGGTTTCTCTGTGTAGCTCTGGCTGTCCTGAACTCACTCTGTAGACCAGGTTGGCCTCGAACTCACAGAGATCAGCCTGGCTCTGCCTCCCAAGTGCTGGGACTATGGGTGTGCACCATCACTTCCCCCCCCCCCCCCTTTTCTCTCTCTCTCTCTCTCTCTCTCTCTCTCTCTCTCTCTCTCTCTCTCTCTCTCTCTCTCTGTCTCCCTCTCTCTCTCTCTCTCTCTCTCTAATGGTTTATCGAGACACGGTTTTTCTGTGTATCCCTGGCTCTCGTGGAACTAATTCTGTAGACCAGGCTGGCCTCGAACTCACAGAGATCCACTTGTCTCTGCCTCCAAATGCTGGGATTAAAGGCGTGCTCCACCACCGCCCGGCCTTAGCATTGGTGTTTTGACTGCATGTATGTTTGTGTGAGGGTATGGGATTCCCTGGAACTGGAATTACAGACAGTTGTGAGCTGCCATGTAGGTGCTGGGAATTGAATCTGGGTCCTTTGGAAGAGCTGCCAGTGCCTTAACCGCTGAGTCGTCTCTCCAGCCCCCTCAATAGCCTCCTTTAATAGCCAATTTGATAATGAAACCTGTGATGGCTGTTCTTGGTTATCAGCTTGACTACATTTGGAATGAAGTACAATCCAGGAATGGAGGACACATCTGCGAGAGATTTTCTGCTTGGTTTGAAGTGGGTGAACCCACTTCTAGCCCTGGTCCTTTGAGGTGGGAAGGCACACCTTTAATCTGGGCCACACCTTCTGCTGGAAGCCTATATAAGGACATGAAGAAGGAAGCTCTTGCTCTTTGCCTGCTTGCCCTTACCTTGCTAGCACATCTGGCATTGTTTGGAGCTTACTTCTTTGGAATTCCAGCGTATACAGATGACCAGCTGAGCTATCTAGCATCGTGGACTGGGCAACTACTGGATTCTTAGACTTTCTGTTCACAGCTAGCCATTGTTGGATTAGTTGGACTGTAGCCTGTAAGTCATTCCAAGAATTCCCTTTATATGTATATGGAGAGATTCATTCCATAAGTTCTGTGACTCTAGAGAATCCTGACTAATACAAAGCCTTTGCCTCCTGGATAAAAGAATGCTGGTTTCAGGAGTGGGCTCCTCGTAGAAGGTTCCTCCTATTTCCCCTTCCCACACTTGCTCACTCCTCCTGGCTTGGGACTCCTAGTGAACAGTAAGTGGAGATCTTGTTCTGTCTCCAGCCAGGCCCCTATTCACCTCCCTAAACCGGAACGGGTGGAAACAGGAGGTGCCTCGTCATCAGTTAGGGACTATCAACCTTGAATTGGGGTAGACAACTTAGGGTCTGCACTTGGGACTGAATGACTGGAGTGGCAGTGGGATGCAGGCTGACAGCCCTTAGAGCTCAGGAAGTGTTCTGGCACAAAGGCTGTCGGGGGCTTCTTGTGCCAGTCACCAGCAGTGCTTGGGAGACTACTCTGTGGTCACCCATGGAAGCAGCAGAGACAGGCCTCCAGCAGGTCTTTGGAGCAGCTGTGGGAGAGGATTCCCATCTGCAGCCCAGCTGCAAGTGGAGAGTTGGTGGGCAAGCGGGGACAAGTCCCCAGGCTAGTACTGGAAGCTGGGTTCCATGAGCGTCCGCTGCCAGCAGAAGCCTCCAAGCCTGTCCCCAGTGAGCTACAGGCAGGGAGTCTTGCCTTCCTGTGAAGAGGAGTGTCTGGGTTCAGACCCTGAAGTCTTCCCCAGATAGGCTCTGGGGCAGGGGCAGGCTCTTCCGCAGCAACCCTGAGGTGCTGGAATTCATACTCCACAGGGTGCCAGCTGAGACCTGACCTTAGAGGGTGGGTATGCAGATAAAGTGAAAAATAGGAGACACCAGGGAAACCTACCCACCTTAGTGGAGAGGGGAAGATCCCTCCCTGGGTTTGCACAAAGTCATCTGAAGTTCAAACCGGGTGCCTGGGTCTCTTGTCACCACAGAGATGGGAAACTCTTCCTGTTCCTGGTTGCCACTTTGCAACTTCTTTCCCTCAGCCAGGGTTGTCTCTTTTTGAGACCACTTCTATCCTAACAGCTTTCAACAGCCAGCTGTCTGCAGCTCCTCTCCCCTCAGGGCTTGAGCCTGCTGACTGGCCCAAGCTCCAGACTGACGGGGAAGAGGACATCTACCCCAACAACAGTTTCCAGAACCGTAAGAAATGTCATTGTTGAATGTCAGACAGACTTAAATATCCTTTACTCCAAAAAAGCGACCTGTCCAATGATCTCATATATGCTGGGAGACAGAGACAGACTGTTCCTTGAGGCTATAGATTTACCTAACATCATGGACAGACAGACAGACAACAGCATGGCAGGGACTCTGAAGAGTAGCCAGGACCTGTGCTGTCTAGCACCGTGGCTGGCAGCCTCTTACCCCCCAGGAAGCAACTCAAATGGAGGATGTTGGAGCTGGGGAGCAGCTCAGCTGGGGAGCACAGCTCAGTCGGGGAGCACAGCTCAGCTGGGGAGCACAGCTCAGCTGGGGAGCACAGCTCAGTCGGGGAGCACAGCTCAGTCGGGGAGCGCTTACCTTGCAGCTATTATGCAGCAATCTCTTGGGAACTCAAATTTTCCCACCAGGAGAACCAGAAGGTCCAGCACATTCCCAGACTCAGGAAGCCCAGAATGTTCTGAGCTGAGGAGGCCCTGCCCCAGCCTTCTAAGGTAGCAGAGGCAGGCTAGGGGAGGGACCCTCCAGGCCAGCAGCCTGCAAACTGAGGGGTTGAGTCTGTCACACTCCCCCAAGGAAACCCAACAAAGTCACTGGTTCTCCCCACTAGACTGGGTACAATCTTTTCTTTGGTCTATGATTGGCACTTTGTCTGGAGTGAATAGACATTTGGTCATGTCACCCCAGGAAAAGTCACCAAAAACATGCATGGAGAGCTGAAAAAGAAAAGGAAAAATTGTGTGGGTGTGTAAGCCTGTCATCTGTGAAAAACCAGGCCCAAATTCTGCAGTAATTGATTTATGAGACTCAAAGGTGGCCATCCTGTGCTACAGAAGATGAAGAATGGAAGGGAGGAAGGGAGTCTGATTAATCTAGGCTGGTGGCCTGCACCTTCAACTTAGGTTTTGCTAGTACACCGTAGGGATCATAGGCACATTGAGGTTTGAGGGCTGGAGTAGAACCCTCTGCTCACCTGTACACATATCACACCCTGGGCATAGAAGACTAAGCAAGCCTTCCCAGTCCTTTTTGGGGTGGAGTACACAACTCTTAGTATAAGTCTCAGGCTGGCCTTGAACTCCTGTCTTCAAGCAATTCTCCTGAGCTGGATGTGGTAGTGCTGGCCTGCCATCCCAGCAAGAAAACAAAACCAAACCCAAATGACCAGTCAGGATAGTGTGCAAGCACCATAGAGGTCAGAGGACAACTTGTAGAGTTGGTTCCTTCCTTGTAGCATGTGGATCCCAGGGACTCACTCAGTCAGGCTAATTAGCTGTCTATCAGCTGAGCCTTTTCACACTTAGACACTTCTTTGTAGCACGAATCTTTTTTTTTATATTTATTTATTATGTTGTTTATTTATTATGTTTACAGTGTTCTGCAAGCATGTATTCCTGCAATCCAGAAGAGGGCACCAGATCTCATTACAGATGGTTGTGAGCCACCATGTGGGTGCTGGGAATTGAACTCAGGACCTCTGAAGAACAGTCAGTGCTCTTAACCTCTGAGCCATCTCTCCAGCCCAGTAGCACAAATCTTAAAAGGTCTTATTCATGAAAACAAACCTGGAGCCAGGTATTGGGGTGAACGCTGGAAGATTAGAGAAGCGGAACAAGCCACAGCTACCTCACCTTGCCAATTCCTCAGCTGATCCTGTTTCCTCAGACTGGAAGCCTCTGTGTCCTCATCCAAATGGATCTCAGCTGAACTGCTGCTAAAAGCTTAACCAGCTCTAGTTCCTCGTCCTCACGCCTTATATTCCTTTCTGCTTCCTGCCATCACTTCCTGGGATTAAAGGCGTGAGTCACCAGGCCTGGCTGTTTCCAGTGTGGCTTTGAACTCACAGAGATCCACACAGATCTCTGCCTTTGGAATGCTAGGATGAAAGGCGTGTGCTACCACTGCCTAACCTCTATGTTTAATGTTATGGCTGTTCTGTTCTCTGACCCCTAGATAAGTTTATTGGGGTGCACAATATATCAACCACACTTCTTAATGATTTACTTTTTAATTTTGTGCAAAGGAGTATTTTGCTTGTGTGTTCCTATGCGCACCACGCACAGGCTCACACACAGTACCCACAGAGGCCAGAAGGGCATCAGATCTCCTAGAGCTGGAGTTACAGCTCATTGTAAGCCATCATGTGGGTTTTGGGGACGGAACATGGGCCCTCTGCAAGAGCTCTTGGCTGAGCTGATCCATCTCCCCATCTTACCTATTCTTTAATGAGAGACATGGTGTCTGAACTCAGTTTCCTGCTAATCTTCTCTCATGAAGGATTCCTGCTCTCCAAGGCTCTCAGCTGCTTGCCCTCTGCGTGGTAATGAAAGGCCTGAGGTGTGAAAGGTGCCTGCGCCACCTCTGTATGCAGTTTGCTTGTTTATTTTATGTAGGTTTTGTTTTGAAACACGGTGTCACTATGTCACCCTGACTGGCTTGGAACTAGACAGGTCCACTTTCCTCTGCATCCTGCATGCTTGACTGAGCCTGACTTTGTCTTGTTTGTTTATTTATCTATCTATCTATCTATCTTTTTGTTTTGTTTTGTTTTGTTTGTTTTTCAAGACCGTTTCTCTGTGTAGTTTTTGGTGCCTGTCCTGTAGCCCAGGCTAGCTTCACATTCACAGAGATCTGCCTGGCTCTGCCTCCCAAGTGCTGGGATTAAAGGCGTGCACCACCACCACCCGGCTGTCTTGGTTTTTTTTTAGATCATGGGTCTGCTTCAGACACGTGGCACACATCTCTCATCAAACAGGACAGTGTAAGGTGCCTAATATTTCATACAAATTTGGTTAAGAAGATAATGAAAGAGTTGGATGGAAGGGAAACACCTGGCTGTCACAGCTTGGCCCTTGCTCTGGTCCAGCCATTCCAGAGGAGCACCTGGCTGTGATCAGTGAGTCCATCATGCCCAGGGACAGGAACCCTACAGACCTCTGACCCCAGCTACCAGAAAATGAGGCTGGCCTTCAGTCTGTTCCCACATCACTGACCCTGACCAGCTGGACTCTTAGCAAAGCTGAAGATTGTTTGAGCCAAGGCTGCAGCCCAGTGGATAGGGCACTCACCTCCTCAGCACTGACTGCTCTAGCAGAGGACCTAGCTTCCATTCCCAGCACCCACATGGTGGCTCACAACATCTGTAACTCCAGTTCCAGGGGATCCAGTGCCCTCTTCTGGTCTCCATGGGCAATGCATGGATGTGGTACAGAGACACACATACAGGCAAAACACCTATACACAAAAAAATATTAATCTTTAAAAAATTAGCTGTAAGACACTAAGGTAATACTGCGTAAAGAAACCTCATGCACTACATGCAAACAGTTCCGCTCTAGGGAGCCTCTGCCCAGAGTGACTGTGGGGGAGGAGGGTGCTGACCTGCTAACAAGTCCATGTTATAACCAGTCAGTGATCAATATGTTCAGGTGGAAAGAAACTTAGAGCATAGCAAACAGAAGCCTCACTGCTGGGGCAGGACCAAGCACCCCAGAACCTCTCCATCACTATGCACACCACCAGATAAGCCACCAAAACCACCAGATAAGCTACCAAAGCCACAGCACATGATGGCAGTGTAACTGTGAGCACATTGCACTCTCAAAGCCAGGAAGAGGGTGAGGGTGCAGAACTCGCTGGCGGGAGAACCAGGAAGTATCCATTAGCGCAGGGTGTCTGCAGGATGCTGCAGAGTAGAGGACGGATTGCAGTCTCTGCCTGGTCAGAACATCACACAGACAACCATGCAGATGCTGTGGGCAAATTCAACAACAACAACAACAACAACAACAACAACAACAAAAATCCCCCCATAAAAAACAAACAAACAAACAAACAAACAAACAAACAAAAACACCAAGACACACTATGCTGGAAATTGGTGCATTTTGGAAAATGTAATCTGGCAGGCTGGCTGTGGTGTCTGAGGCGCTCCAGGCATGCTGTGCTGATGTAACCCCCAAGGCCTCAGCCATGCAGCAGGAGCCCTCCGAGAAGCAGGGACAGAACATGGTGATACCACACCTTCCACTCAGGCCATGTTGGGACAGTGAAATTTAGCTCTCACCAGAGTCCAGTCCCTCGACTGACCACAGGTGAACCCGAATGCAAGGCCACAGTTGCTGCAGGATGGCCATGCCCTGGATGAGGGGCCCCCGGACCCCACTCTGCACGCCGGGGCCTCTTCCACATGCCCTCGATGTTGGTGCTGTCTTGCACCCTCTAAGACGGGCCTCACTTATCGTGAGGCCGACAGACCCTGAAGGCCCTTCAGAGTGGACACTGCTGCCAGCCTGGGCCTCAGTGACCTAAGGCACCCCTCATCTGAGGAGTCTCAGGTCACGGGCCACCCTTGGGTCCTAGGTGATGAGTGGAATTCCACAGCTCTCTGTTGGTGGTGTGCTTTCAAGTGGCCACTTGGACAAGGTGGGAGGAGACACACTGCGTGTTTGTCATGGTGGCTGACGTGACCACTTGCAGACTATTTGTCCTGTTCGTCCATGTTCTAAGGAAGGGGTAAGAAGAAGGCTTATTTGTTCAGGCTGTGCTACGTGGTGTGGGAGACAGAAGACAGCACTTTACAGTTTGCAGCTCAGAAGCTAATAATGAATTTAACTGGTACCAGTTCAAGAAACTCCATATCTCAGTGCTAAGGTCGGTAACAGGTTTGACCTTCAGGTTCACAAAGCGGGGCTGTCACTTTGGCCAGGAAAGAAACAGCAGTTGCTTAACGGTGCAGTAGGAGCACAGCTTCCAGAGCCTCTGAACTTGAGACAGTCTCAAATGGTCTGAACGGGGGCTCCACCCCTGAGCCACACCCCAGCTGTAAACGAATTTCTAAATGGTCTTATTAAATAAAAAAACATGGAGCCAAATATAGGGGTGAAAGCCTTAGAGATCAGGGAAATAGGAAAAGCCGCCAGCCAACCTTACCTCACCAGCTCTGCAGCTTCCAAAAGCGTCCCACTTCCTGTCTACCCACACCTTTATATGCCTTGCTTTTCTGCCCTCTCATGGGCTCTTAGCCCAGCTACCTCACTTCCTTGTCACTACCTGTCTATACAGACCTCCAGGTCTCTATGGTTGGTACTGGGATTAAAGGCGTGTGTCACCACGCTTGGCTCTGTTCCTTTGTATGGCCTTGAACACACAGAGACCCTGTCTGCTAAGTGATCGGATTAAGGGCATGTGCTGCCTCACTTTGTTTACCTAAAATGGCTGGCCTTTCTCCTCTGATGTCCAGGCAAGCTTATTTATCAAAGCACAAATAAAATATCACCACATTTCCCCTTTTTTTTGTCTAATTAAAAAAATTATAACTAATATAAGAAAAAATGTATGCAATAAGTACATTAACCATATACAATATACAGGCAATAAATACATCAACAATGTCTAGTCCATTTGCATTTGACATATGCGGAGAAAATATTCCATTATCTATTCTTTTGTGTGTGTGTGTGTGTGTGTGTGTGTGTGTGTGTGTATGTGTGTTTTTCAAGACAGGGTTTCTCTGTGTAGCTTTGGTGCCTTGCGGCGAGCTCCTCGACCAGCGAGGAAGAACGACCACCACGCGAGGATCCTTCTCAGATCACACTTTATTGGAGCGCCTCTTGGTTAAGGGAGAGCTGGAAGTGAGGGGCCCGGGGCACCACCAGGCGGCTGCTTATATGAGGATTTGAATGGACGGGTCAATCTATGATTGGATCCCGCCAGAATGCAAGCACAGAGAGCCACGGGATAGGCTGAGGACATAAGGCTGTGACTACGTAATCTGCGCATGCGCAGACCTTGGTATGAGTTACTCAAGATTATGACCATATATGGAGTTGTTTACTACTAGACTGCCAGGAGCCAGCGCCATCTTGGAATGGCGGCTCCCTGCATCTCCCCCTACTTTATTTATTAGGCAACAGGAGAGAGTATAGGTCTGATCTCTGCTGAGAAAAAACAGAGGACTATGTGCTGGCATCCACACAGGTGTCATCCACCCAGAGGATGCTTGACCTGTCCGATACCCTTTTACGCAGAGGTGGGAGCTCAGGGCATCAACCCACTTGCAATCAAACTTGCTCTCCTTGAAGGAAGAAAATGTTCTACGCTTCAAGTGCAGTGCGCGAGCCTGGCATCCTGTGTCTTTCTGAGTCCTTCACCCAATCAGGTCCCCACCTCATGATGTGTTGACCGATCGAGGGTGAGTGGACTGTCAAATTTATCCACATACCTTCCCAAGTGCAATGGACTAGTTGGTCCCAGGGGTGCAGAGGCTATGTGGATCTACCGATGATTCTTTAAGGCAGAGAGCCAGATTGCGGGGGAGGAGCCACACTCCAAAGCGGCCAATGCTTGAGTCATATAGGCCTTGTCCTTCTGAGTACGTGCTCGCAAACGGCAGATCAACCATAGGCAAAGTATACATCCTCCAAGACAGCAGGCCAAAAATATTCCCACCTCCACCCATTCCTTAAATAGGGAGAGGGCAGAAGTTATCCAGGATGTCAGTCCCTCCGCCAGGCTGAGGTCCACTCGTGTAGAATTAATCTGGACAATCGCCATTCTCAGCTGCTCCAAGGTTGTTTCAAACTCTCCAGACCAGTTTCCTATAAGATAGCTAGACAATTGTTTAGACAGTTTTGCTGCTCGAGAGCCATTTTCAAATTGTACACTTGTGACACAGAGACCAGGCATCTTCCATTCACAGCCCAGCTGGGCCAGCTGCCAAAGAATATCCAGTTGTTCTTGAACCAGATCAATACGTTGATTGAGCACCATGATGCCACCCTTTAGATGGGCGTTCAAAGAGGTCTGAGTGTCCAAGGCCTGTGCCACCGCCGCGGACAAATTGTTTAAGGTTGTGGCTGTTTGCACTGTGGTGGACATAGCTATACCAGCAACCGTGGCGGAAACTGCAGCAACAGAGATAGCTGCTATAACTGCTGCGGTTATGCCAAAATCCCTTTTATGCCTAAATAATGTCATAGTACTGGGTACTTCTACTGGTACTGGAATCCATCGAGGCACTCGAGCAACTAATGCTCTGGTGAATTTTTCACCGTCCCAGCATTGGGACATCCAGCAGGTATTATTGGTGCAATTTGTAAATCTAGCATTAGTCAAAATAAACAGAAAAAGGGGGGTACATGCATACTGGACTGGGATTATACAAAGTGGCATTTATAATGGTCTTATTAGTATCAACACATTTATCCGAAACATTAAATGGTTTACTGGCTTCTTCTCCAAAACCATGTTGGCTGTGCTGAGACACACACTTGAATTTAGAAACGCCATAACTTCCTCCTTTAAGCATTACCAAAGAAGCCACATCAGAACAGCTACCATTGATGCCACACAGCATCCATTTAGCAAATGGGTTGGCACGAGTGTCTTGTAAAAATATCCCTTCTTCCATGCTAGCATCATCTTCAGCAGGGCCTTTCATATTGGGTGAAAATGAAAACTTTTGAAATTGATCTGCCCATTGGGTGATATGGGATTGACAGTCTGTCCAGGGCCAAGGGTCACCTTCATAAACTCCCCAGCAAGAGGGTCCCCATCTTGGCTGTCCTGGGCATATCAAAGATTTATTAAGTACGGTAACATTATTATTGAGTACCGTACCATTAAACCAAATAATATCTGTATTATAAAATTGTCGTATAGTGGCAGTGTGGTTGTGAAACCTCTCTTGTCCCGTTTCAGTTGAGTTTTGTTTACCAAAATACTCTCTATTATTCCTAAACCATCCATACATATTTTTAACTAGGGAAATACAATTTCCTGAGTGGTCTAATTGAAAACATAAGGATCCCTTCTCAGGAAAACTATGATTTTCTCCCAGGGTCACTAGCTTCATATCCGGATTCAAAAAGGGAAGATTAATTACTCTATTGGAGGTAAAAAACCTAGGAAATACTCGCGCATTATGTCGTATTGGCATCGGCTTCGGAAATGCAGACAGTATTCCCCATCTCTGCTCCATCTTTGCTGGTTGTAGGTTCAGCATGAGGATCAGCAGGCTCAATAGGCATATCTTCATCCACGGGGGCATCGCTGATGGTTCGTGTCAGCCGATTTGGTACCCAAAACGGGTCTTCTTGATCCGACGTCGCTGCTCCGTGTGTTGAGTTCTGAATCCTCTTTGACCCCTCACCTTGGTGTCCGAAGTTTCCCGGGTTTCGGCACCATTTGCGGCGAGCTCCTCTACCAGCGAGGAAGAACGACCACCACGCGAGGATCCTTCTCAGATCACACTTTATTGGAGCGCCTCTTGGTTAAGGGAGAGCTGGAAGTGAGGGGCCCGGGGCACCACCAGGCGGCTGCTTATATGAGGATTTGAATGGACGGGTCAATCTATGATTGGATCCCGCCAGAATGCAAGCACAGAGAGCCACGGGATAGGCTGAGGACATAAGGCTGTGACTACGTAATCTGCGCATGCGCAGACCTTGGTATGAGTTACTCAAGATTATGACCATATATGGAGTTGTTTACTACTAGACTGCCAGGAGCCAGCGCCATCTTGGAATGGCGGCTCCCTGCAGTGCCTGTCCTGGATCTCGCTCTGTAGTCCAGGCTGGCCTCGAACTCACAGAGATCCGCCTGGCTCTGCCTCCCCAGTGCTGGGATTAAAGGTGTGCACCACGACCGCCCGGCTATCTATTCTTTTTTGGTGAGTCCAAATGTACATGAATCATTTTCTATACTAACTTAAATTACCAACAGAAAACTATCTTATGATGTCTTTCAAACTTATACACTTAAAACCTCTTAGTGAGTTTCTTTTCTGAATTTCTTAACAAGGAAAATTGTAACTACAACTATCTAATCTTCAACTCCCTCAGAGACCTAAGAAGGAAATAATATTACCTAGTAAAACAGAAAGAGTGAACAAGCAACTTCTAACAAATGTGAGTTGACAGAAACAGCCAGCTGCCTGGGCAGTCACCTGAGGTTTCTCTGCAGGTTGGGGCATCATCTTCGGTCTACAGACTTAGTGTATCTGACAGACTCATTTGTGAAGTAGGATGTACACAAGGCCTACAGCTCGACCTCACATTTGGTGCAAGTATTCCATGTATCAGATAAACTTGAATTTCGCCAGTGTCCTGTCATGATTCATGATTTTAAATTCTGGAAATTTCTGGTGTTTTTAGAATTCGGCTGCCCATTCTTCTCGGCTGTGGGTGGCTTCATCTCTTTTATTAAATGCCAGTCTACCATTGAGAGGTTAGACTCTGTCAGCCTAGTTACTCTTTCAAAAATAACTATTTCAGCTGCTGTTCCACTGCACATCAGAAGCCATAGGTCCACTGCCTGTTCAGCTGCCTTCAAAGAAAGAGGCACTGTACCTTTTCTGGATTGCAAAGCCACTTCAGTGATGGTGTCATATTGTCCTGGCCTCAGAGGACACCTGTTGCCAAAGCTGCAACCACACTTG
Organism: Peromyscus attwateri; assembly: GCA_902168425.1. Classification (NCBI taxonomy): domain Eukaryota; kingdom Metazoa; phylum Chordata; class Mammalia; order Rodentia; family Cricetidae; genus Peromyscus; species Peromyscus attwateri. Next base: position 13,403 of record CABHPP010114905.1, on the reverse strand, counting down.
TCTTGGCAAGGATCGGTAGTCCTTTGTTTTGTGTCCTGTCTGTCCATTTTGTCCTGTTTGTCAGCAGTCGATGCAAGGGCATTTTGTTGCCCAGTGGCTAACTTTTGCCACAATGAAAGTTAACTCCATATGCAGTTTCTTTAATGCCCATATCTTTTCTGAAGTAGATTGGTGCTGCCAGGAGCAGACATGTCTCATAGTCATTAAAAATAAGAAAAAAAATCTATGTTACTAAAACATTTTAAATGCCATATTCTGTAGATCTCTGAAGAGTTTGAAGATGACCAGCCCATCTAAAATATATCTCTGCTTGACCTTGAAAACATACCTAATATGACTATAAGTTCAATTGTAATGTCTAGCTACTAACTTTCATTTCTTTATATCCTAATGGTTGGTAATAAAAACATTCAAGGATTAGCAAATTGCATTACATTGTTAAATGAACTGTATAGGTACAATATTCTGAACAAGATTAGAAATATTTTTCTAACATACAGCATTTTCTAACATATCAATCTCAATATATATAATTTGTATACAATATATAAAAATCCAATCCAATGTAAAGTATTTAAAACTAGTAGTTGTCTTTTAAAATTAGATTCAATAATCTACCTTTTTATCTATATCATCTCTCTCTCTCTCTCTCTCTCTTTTCTTTTCAGAGTAGATTCAATAATCTACCCTTTATTCCATCATTTCTATATATCTTTTTTTAGAGTAGATTCAATAATCTACCTCTTATCTATAATCCTCTTTTTTTTCCAAACAAGAACCTTAAATCTAATCTCCTTTGTTTAGCCTTTTTCCTGACCATTTTAATAACAACTTGTAACCAACCCTCCTAAACAATGATAACTATCTCAGACTCAAAAACCATTGAAAGACCATAAACCACCTGCCCCACCTCTTGGGAATATGGGCATTGTGTTCTTAAAATTACTTCCTGCTGTTTGTGGGCAAAGGCATCTTTAGGGGATCCTGAAAAGAAAAATTTTGGGTTAATTATCAAGTTCTGGAAGAGGTAGCTGTATCATTTGTTGTCCAGTCTGCATAATGCAAAAGTGCAAGACTTATCTCAAGTCCTTGCTCGAATAGTCTGTGAGGCTGGATCATCTCAGCTAGCCATCTCAAAATTGTCCTGAGCAGTTTGGAGTCCAAAGCTGATCTTTTGGAGATGTTTGTCAGCTTAGGGGTATTATTATTGTCCATGTGGAATCATCATTATGTGGCCCCATTATCTTTCTAGAAACTCCAAATTTGCTGTTAGGCCTGGTCATGATTCCCTGCAGAAAATTGATAAAGACTCCAACACAAAAACATGTATAGGCAGCTAAATGAAGCCTTTTTTTCTAGAATTAGTTAGTACTCTATATGACCATTAATATCATAACAAAAGTTTAAAATATATTAATCTTATAAATTTTGATATAAAATTCATACCTTAAGAAAAGTTTTAGACCCACGTGATCCACATGTCCTTCCTGTACTTTCCTTTCCACCAAGGCCAATTTTCTCTCAGCTTCAGCTGATAATTCTCTTGGACTATTTAAGTCCTTGTCACCTTCTAAGGTTTTGAACAAATTACTCAGTTCATCATTTTTTACCCCAACAACAGTTCGTAGATGGGAAATGTCTCCAAGTAATCTTTGAAAGTCATTAAGAGTCCATAATTGATCTCTCCTAATTTGCAACTTTTGGGGTCTAATTTTTTGTAGACCTATTTTATATGTTAAATATTAATAGAATCTTCTCTTTGTATCTTTTCAGGAGCAATTTGTAATCCCCAACAAGGCAAAATTTTCTTTACTTCTTTAAACATTCTTTCTAAATTATCGGAATTTGAATCAGCTGGTAAAATATCGTCTATGTAATGATAAATTATAGACTTAGGAAATTGTTTACATATTACTTCCAATGGCTGTTGTACAAAATATTGGCATAGGGTTGGGCTATTTAACATTCCCTGTGGGAGAATCCTCCATTTATCTCTCTTAACCAGCTGAGAATTATTATAAGTAGGCAACGTGAAGGCAAATCTTTCTCTGTCCTTTTCTTATAAGAGTATTGAAAAGAAACAGTCTTTTAAATTGATAACTAGCTGGGCGGTGGTGGTGCACGCACACCTTTAATCCCAGCACTCGAGAGGCAGAGGCAGGTGGATCTCTGTGAGTTTGAGGCCAGCCTGGGCTACAGAGTGAGTTCCAGGACAGGCTCCAAAGCTACACAGAGAAACCCTGTCTCAAAAAACCAAAAAATAAAAAATTAATTAATTAATTAATTAATAACTATAAGAGGCCATCCCTTAGGTAACAGAGTAGGCAAAGGAATTCCAGATTGTAGAGAGTCCATTGGCTGAATTACTTTGTTAATTGCTCTTAGGTCTGTTACCATGCTCCATTTACCAGATTTCTTTTAATAACAAAAACAGGAGAATTCTAAGGGCTGGTTGATTATTTGACATGCTGAGCATTTAGCTGCTCTTGTACCAGCTCTTCTAAAGCCTGCAGTTTCTCTGTTGTTAAAGGCCATTGCTGAACCCATACAGGCTTGTCTGTGGACCATTTTAAAGGTAGAGCTATTGGTCTCTTTGAAAGATCAGCAGTTGTTGTGCCCTGTTCTTGTACAATCTGGATGGCTGGTGACCACTTTTTTATAATAATAATGCCTCCTAATATTTCTCTAAGAAAGATGTGTTAGTTTATGGTTTGTTTCTGAAGTTGGAGGAATGTTAATTTGAGTATTCCATTGTTGTAATAGATCATGGCCACATAAGTTCATAGCAATATTAGCCATATATGGCTTTAATTTTTCTATCATTCTGGACCTATACATTTGAGCCATCTTGTGCTCTGTTTCACTTGAGATAATGTTCGAATCCCTAACAGCTGAACATTTACCTCCTGAAGAGGCCAATTTGGATGCCAAAATTCTGGTGCAATTATTGTAACATCTGCACCTATGTCTAATAAACCTTCCAAGAGAACGTCATTTATTTGTATTTTTAATTTTGGTCTTTGTTCATATATAGAAGTTTGCCAAAAAATTTGTGTTATAGTTTCTCCTGAATTTTCTTTCCTCTCTGCTACAGCTGTTCTATCATTCTGAGCAGCAGCCTGGTTTATTTAAATAGGTATTTGGTTGTTTAATTGCTCTGAGAAGGGGTTACTTCTCAAGCCTTTTCAAGTGAAGGCTTTTCTTTTCTTTTTTTTTTTTTTTTTGCTGAGGATTGAACCCAGGGCCTTGCGCTTGCTAGGTAAGCACTCTACCACGGAGCTAAATCCCCAACCCGGAGAAGGGGTTACTTCTATGATGGCAGGAAAGGTCTGGACTGAATTTGCTGGGGGGATCTGTGTGAGGCCCCTCTGGGAGTTTCCCAAGGGCAGAGGCAAAGGATTACCTTGTCTGTCCCTTGTTGATCTATATTCATTGGTCCAGTGTTTACCCTTACTACACCTTGTGCATAATCCAGAAGAGAGGAGTATTCTGTTGCCATTGTTCCTTGAATAAACATTCTTTCTAGGAATGTCCTGTTTACACTCCCTTTTCAAAAGACCTTGTTTACCACAACCAAAACATCTGAGATTATTTTTCCTCAAAACTTTTGAAATCACCTCCTATCCACATCTCATCATGGTCATGAGACTCAATATTAATTGTGTCCCTGATTCTATCCTCAAAGGGTGATGATCTTGCCTTTAATGGCCTGATTATTCTTTTGCATGCTGCATTCAAGTTCTCAAAAGCCAAAGATTCAATTATTATCTGTCTAGGTTCTGAATTTGGTATCATTCTATTTACTGCTGCTGATAGCCTTTGTAAGAAATCCATGAAGGATTCTCTGGGGTCCTGTATAACTTTTGTAAATGATTCAATTTTCTTTCCTGTTTCCTTAATTCTGTCCCATGCATTCATGGCTGCCATGCGGTATAGAATTAAGGTTTGGTTATCATATAAATATTGTCTTCATATATCAGCATATTTGCCTTTTCCAAGAAGCTGATCCTGGGAAATTTCCACACCTCTCTTCCTACATTGTTGCTCTATTATTTTAGCCTCCTCTTTGAACCACGTTCTCCATTGTAATTGTGCCCCAGCCTCTAGGACAGCTGTAATTAATTCTTTCCAGTCCTGAGGGACAATTCTATTATAAGTTGACCATGACTTTAACATCTGCTTTACAAATGGAGAATGCATACCACATGAGACTATAGCTTCTTTAAATCTCCTTAAATCTAACATTTCTACTGGGGTCCAATTAGCTTGTACACGCCCTTGAGCAGGTAGTTCCTGTAAGGTTACCAGATAGATTAAGTTTGGTTGTTTGAAAACAGGCTGTCTCTCTGTAACTGTATAATTCAATCCTGAAATAATTTCACCTTTAAATTCTTCTGTCTGGGTCTAAACAACTTTCAAAACAGACACATCTATGGGGCTGAGGATATGACTCTGTGGCATCAGAAGAGGCCCTGGCCCAGAACCAAAAAAGCGAAAAACCAGATAGATTCATGTGTTTCAATTTTCCACATAAACAGTGTCCAGAAACGCTTATCAGAACTTAACAATGAGATCATAGTTCTCTGGAGGAAAATACTACAACTGAGTGCAAACCCCATGACAGCATTCTCTTTTCAATGCACACTTCCTCTCCAGAAAGAACTTGTTTCCCTGAAACTTTGGTCCAAAGCTGAGAAAGGTAGAAAGGCATCCAAACTATCCAAGTCAACAGTGACATGTGTAAAGGATGCGATCAATGACGATGTTTGCAGCAGCTGCACAACCCTGATCTTCAATTTGACCTGGTTCATTGACACACGATCAGCATCTCTTTCCATACTCCCAGGAGCATCCTGGAGTAAAATGCTATTATGGCTAGGTTTGGTGGTGCACACTTGTGATCCTAGCCCTAAAGAGGTTGAGGCAGGGGGATTAAAGGTTCTAAACCAGTGCAGACAGCATCGAGACAGTCTCAAAAACAAAAAAACTTGATGTGGTGGTACACAATCAGGATCTCATCTCAGCACTTGGATAAAGAGTTCAAGGTCATCCTCAGCCACACAATGAGTCTGAGCTACCCTGGGGTACTTGAGATGCTGTCTAAAACGCCAAAAAGAGAGTCTAGAGAGAGGGCTCAGTGGTTAAGAGCACTGGTCACTCTCAAAAGACCCAGTACCCACATGGCAGCCCACAGCTGGCTGTAACTCCAGTTGCAAATCAGATGCCTTCTGGCCTCTGGAGGCACAGCACGCACTTGGTGCACAGACATACACACAGGCAAAATACCCATACACATAAAATAGAACAATATTTTAAAAAGTAACAGTGGGGCTGTAGTGGCACAGGCCTTTAATCCCAGCACTCAGGAGGCAGAGGCAGGCAGATCTCTGTGAGTTTGAGCCCAGCCTGGTCTACAGAGAGAGTTCCAGGTCAGCCAGGGATACACAGAGAAGCCCTGTCCCAAAAAACCAAACCAAACCAAAACAACAACAAAAAAACCAAAGTGAAGAACCCACAGCAAACCAGCTGCTGCTGTCTTCAAATGCCGACTATGGTCCCTCGTCTCCCCACTGACAGCATGGCAGCCTCTGGACCTCATGCATCTCAGCATTGAGCTTGCCTCATTCAAACAGAGACCTGGAAATAGGAGCCTTCAGAGTGTACTGCCTAAGAAGGGTTTTGAATCCCCAGGAATGGGTTTCTCCACAATGCAGTAAACAAACGAGCTGAGTTAATAAGGCCAGGTTTAATCTGAGCAAAGCATTCCCGGTGATCTCGGGGGAAGAGGAGAAACCACATTGCGGGTCTACGGATCGGAGCTTAAATCCCCGGTAGGCGTGGTCTGGAGTAGCTCTGGGGGAGGAGCTGCTGCTTGGCAGACTTTCTGAGAGGGGGCGGGGTTTGGAATGAGGCTGGAGTGGAGCTTCCAACTTAAACATCCCAACCTGCTTAGATAAATGGGCACCAGTTCAAGCCTGTCTACTTCCTGCTGGCATGGGACGATGTGGGGAGAATCCGTGGGCTCACACTCAGCAGGAGGTAGGGGTGAAGAAGCATTTGGTTAACTGCTGTCCTGGAGACCTCAGGGATCTGTTTCTTGAGGAAGTAGAGAAGGCAAGTTGCTAGGAGAAAAAAATAGGTTATCACCGGCCCTATGAACAGGACTAGCCATGGGGAGAGGGGAGATTGCCAGTAGGAATGGAATGGAGATGTACCCTGGCTGTACTGACAAAGATGGATGAGCAAGGCAGAAGAGCAGACAGGCCCTTCACTGGGACAATTTGGAAAAATTGAGGATGGAGGGTTCCAGTTGCTGGACAGACCATCCATCCTGGATAGATGTCCACTTGAGCCTGGAGAGATGGTACCAGCATTAATGTCCCAGGAGTTTGGGGTGATGGCATGCCAAATCAGGGGATGATGTGTCCCAGGAGTCCCTGAGCCGTCACATCTGCTGTTTTCCTGGAGGTGGGGAGTGCCTTATCCATCCTGTAAAGGTGTCAACAAGAGTTAAGAGATAACGGAGCTTTTTATGAGTGAGTGGACTTGTGGGCAAAGTCAACCTGCCAGCCCTCGCCTGGTTTGTGTCCTCGGAACTGGTGCAGGGACTGGCGTATCTGGAGGGCCCCCTGAGGGTTAGCCTTGGCACATGTATAGCAGGAAGAGTGGACCTGTAAATTCCGGGCTCAAAGATGGGTTGGACCAAAGGGGGGCTCTAGCGATTGATACTAGTTTCCCCTAGGCCAGATTTCTTGATACAGTAGCAGAACTCTTTCCTCAGGAACCTGCAGGTGTCTGTAAAACAGCTGGAACAGATCTATACCTTGGTGTTATAGCAAAGACTATGTCTTTGGGTTAGAAGGCATGAACATTTTTCCTAGAGCCTGGTTTTAGCTCGATGAAACATACCTTTGAGTCTATACTTAGAGGACAACCAGAGGAAATTTACTGAACAAAAGAGGCTGAGTGAGTGAAGGAGGAGGGAGGGAGGGAGGCTGAGGAGTGACAGAGTTGAACACACCTGCAGGCTTCCATACCCTATTTAAGGCTAACCTGTTTCAGAGGGGGAGGAGTTGGCATTTCAGCAGTTTTGCCATATGTGGCTGGAGACGATACAGCTGAAAAACGCCTCTGTGCAGTCCTAAAAGCTGAGAGCACTGAAATCCACAGAAATTTACAGATGATGTCTGGAAACTATTTGTAGTCAGTGCTCTATCAGTTTATCAAAACTGCATTAATCAATGCTAAAACTCTGAACTGAACCTCCGAAGTTACATCTGAAACCTGTTTATCCTGTACTATGAAGTCTGCGAACGAGGCGAACCTGTCTGTATTTTTAACAGGAAACTTAACTAATGAGCTACCAAGGTGGTTCTAGCCTTGGGGATTGGGGGAGGGGGAGCTGTTGAACTGGTAAATCTATCATACCTAGTCATCAAACACCATCAGATCTGGGAAGGATAGATTTCTCCTGAGTAAGCAGGAGTGAGACAGCTTCCTGCTACCTAGGCAGCTACCCCAGGTTTCTCTGCAGTCACTGGGGACAGAGGTCCCAAGGCAGTTATCAGTCTTCAGCTGCCAAGCCCAGGAGATCTGATAGACTTTCCCGTGGAGTAGGAATAGACCAGCCTACCTTGTCTTGGCAAAGGGGGCAATCAGTTCCCCAGTGTCCTTCTTGTCCACAGTCTGGACAGGGTTGGCAGCAGTCAAGGTGCAAAGCAGTTTTCTGCTCTGTGGTTGGCTTTGCTACATTTATTGTTTTTGTTTTGGTTTTTGGTTTTTCGAGACAGGGTTTCTCTATGTAGTTTTGGTGCCTATCCTGGATCTCACGCTGTAGCCCAGGCTGGCCTTGAACTCACAGAGATCCGCCTGGCTCTGCCTCCCGAGTGCTGGGATTAAAGGCGTGCGCCACCACTGCCTGGCCTAGACATACATTTTTTTTTTTTTTTTTTGGTTTTTTGAGACAGGGTTTCTCTGTGTAGTTTTGCACCTTTCCTGGAGCTCACTTGGTAGCCCAGGCTGGCCTCGAACTCACAGAGATCCGCCTGCCTCTGCCTCCCGAGTGCTGGGATTAAAGGCGTGCGCCACCAACGCCCGGCAAGACATACATTTTTAAATTGGTCTTTGTTAGCCTGAATAGACCTTAGCTAAGGAGAGACCCTTTGTCAAACTCTTTAGGTCATCGTAGGAATATCTCAGTCTCTGGTGTTCGGCTGTGGTCCTAAGACATAGAGCATAATTATAATCTGTGGAAGGCAAAACCAAGTTTTAACATTGTAAACAATTTAGTGTTTCTAAAATCATTATCAAGGGGTTTACTCTTAGGTTACAAAATCTGGCTGCCAGCAAGACACATCCCTGTACATGAATGCATGGAGGTGCAGCTTTAACACCTCAGTAAACCAGCATTGCTTTAAATCCTATCTTTTATAAACCTTGTTTTTAGGACAGGACAGGAATTATCATACAGAAATCCATCCTAATCTAAAGTATATTGGAGACCTAATATCTCCTTGGTGGGGCCACTCCATGTGGTCACCTTTATTTAAGATCCTTAGTCAGAATGGTGGCTGCCCACATCGCTGGCAGGTGGTGGCAGACCACCTGTTGTTTTCCAGAGCAGCTCCAATTTGGAGTTACAAGTTTTAAGCTAACTTTTTTGTTAATATTCAACGGTTGACACACAGAACACGTACAGTCGGGCATTCCAGACCAGTTAGAAACAAGCGTGCAGAGGCCACACATTCACACATCCGACTGACGCTGAAGGAAACATACAGGCACACAGAATAGGCGGGACTTCTTAAACAGAAAGACATACAAAAGTTTCCTCAGGAAACCACGTCAGATGACCAACTTAAAAATCCTGAAATAAGCCAGGCGGTGGTGGCGCATGTCTTTAATCCCAGCACTTGGGAGGCAGAGGCAGGTGGATTTCTGTGAGTTCGAGGCCAGCCTGGTCTACAGAGTGAGGTCCAGGAAAGGCACCAAAGCTACACAGAGAAACCCTGTCTTGGAAAAAAAAAAAAAAAAAAGTTTACAGTGTAGAAACCATAGGCATAAAAGCTTTTTTTGGAGTGAGGAAGTTGAGAGTGAAAATGAGGTCTGCGGGCCACAAGAGCCAGAGCCATGTGGAGAATACAGCCGGCTGGAGCTTAAACTGTGGGTCTCCCAGGCTGTTGGGGGAGGGGAGTGAACAGGGACAGACAAAGAGAAGGATCTGTTATGGGAAGAATTCACACACGGCCAGACCAAGTGCCAGGGCAAAGTGGGCACCCTTCGGTGGGCCCTGCCAAGGTGCGCCACTAAGAGAAACAGCAGAGTTAGCGCACTGGGCAAACGGGCGATGACTAAGCGAAGGGTCATCTTAGAGCGAAGACATGAGAAGCAGTAGACGAACATTGAACAGGGAAGGGGGGAATGCAAAGGTCATAACCCTGGATGGGAGTGCTCAAACCAACAAATGTTGTGAGACAGCCCAATTTGGATAAATTTTGTAGAAGACACCCCAAGGGTGTCTGGGAACCAAACTTGGACCCATTCACAAGCTGTTAGCTGAAGAACAGAGGGTACAGAACCATGTCTGGCTCTATAATCCTACAGCCGGAAGTAGCGTGGGATTGCCTCTGTGCAGAAGGTCTCCCACATAAAGGAGCCCCAAGGGGCAGGGGCTGTCCCTGCTCTGGGAATGGGGTGGAGTTACCTGGTGCTGCAGCAACCTTGGCAGGTGATCTGGAAGCCTTTGACCCAGAAGAGGTCAAAAGACTCAGAAGAGATCCTGTATCTCTTATAGGCTTTTGGTTTGGGAATGGGCGACTTAGCGAGCAAAAAAGTTGGTCTGGTGTGGCAGAAGCAGGGTGGAAAGGACAGTGGCTTCCCACGTTGCTGGGGGACCATCAGGGAATACGCCCACGTGACTGGAGACCAGCGGGGAAGGCCCAACTCTTCCAGGTTTCAGCACCAGATGATAAGTATTTTGAGTCCCTAGTAATGGGTTTCTCTGCCAATGCAATAAGCCAAATCCCTAAGACCAGGTTTAGTCTGAGCTAAGCTCTGCCAACATCACAGCAATAAAGTCACAGTCATCGAGCAATGGTGGAGGGATGGCCCCAAAGTCATTTTATTAATAACCAGCTTGAAGCCCAGCAAAGTGTCTGCTAACTTGTTCCAAAGGCCTCTTCCAGAGAAGCCAAACATGTCACCCAGACCCTTTGTGGCTAACAGCTTGGGGTCTATAGAGGGGCAGGGGACCTGCTCCTTCAAGTCCTGGGGTGACTTCGGCTGCCCCAGGTAGACCCTGTCATAGTGGGGAAGCATTTGGAAGCAAGACCTCACTGGCCCCCCGTCAGGTCTACCAGCATGGACCCTGCTGTGCAGAAGAGGCTGCTCACGGTCACAGCCAGCCCTGCATCCAGTGCCTGATCACACCGATTAAGAATAATCCGTACAAATCAAACTTCAGCAACCACTGACAAGTCAACCCAACAGCCCAGGCCAGGTTTCTGGAGACGCTGGGAGAGCTGGGATGCCAGGACAAGTGAACATTAGGTGTGTCCTTCTCCTAAGGGAGCATGACCTTGTCCTGGAACCCCAGAGCACAGGTGGAACTGTAGCTGACGAGGGTCAGGTGGCTGGGAAGTGGATATTCTCCACCCAGATGAGTTCGAGCCTTCTGGAAAAGTCTCTGGTTTTCCGGTGAGAAACATTCTTGAAGTCATCAGAAACAGACACGGAGCCTCGACGTCCAGCAGGTGAGCTCTGGGTTCTCAAGAGCCGAACAGCCTGGAAAAGCCAGGGAGGAAAATGGCCATGAGGATGGGAAGTGGCTGCTGTGAAACCTTAGCACACCGCTGCGTGTGGTGATGCATGCTGCCTATCCCAGCACTCTGGAGGCCAGGCAGGACCACACTCAAGACCAGCCTGGCCCATACAGCAAGGCACCGGCTAGCCTGGGCTACACAGCAAGGCACTATCTCAAACACACTGTTGGGGATTATATTCCATGATCATCACCTAGATTCATTTCGAGAGGACTCAGCAGGTAAAGGTGCCTGCTGTCAAGCTTGACAACCTGGGTTGGATTCCCAAGACCCACATAATGGATGAGAGAACTGACTTGCACAAGCTGTCCTCTGACCTACACACACACACACACACACACACACACACACACACACACACACGCGCACACACAGTTAAAAGGTCAGGAGCACCAAGCAGTGTGGGACTCACACAATCATGCAGAGCATCATGAACACATTCCACAGGGCGATGAAGATCCGGAAGTACCTCAGGCTCAGTAAGAACTCCCGGATGTTGTCTCCTGTAAATCCAGAAAGCATGGTTCAGAAGGCCATCCCCGGGGACTGCCAATCCCCAAACCTCTGATTGGTGTTGAAAAGGGCACGTGACTTAAGTCTGTCCAATAAGAGTCTGACCTGGGACATGGGCTCTAGTTATCAGGCCCAGGTTTGCTAGACTGAGAACTTGCCAGCTCTGGGCTGATATGGGGCAGAGGGCAGCATGAGCCCCAGAACTCAGCACCAGACAGCGTTTTCTCTGTGTAGTTTTGGTGCCTGTCCTGGATCTCACTCTGTAGACCAGACTGGCCCCGAACTCACAAGAGATCCGCCTGGCTCTGCCTCCCGTGTGCCACCACCACCCAGCTTATTTAGGTTTTTCAAGACAGGGTTTTCTCAGTGTGGTATGAGAGGTCCTGGAACTCACCTGTAGACCAGGCTGGTCTCAAACTCACAGAGACCCGCCTGCCTCTGCCTCCCAAGTGCTGAGACTGGGAGCCACCACCACCCAGCTATAATGTTGACTTCTCTTTTACACAGCAGGGCATGTTCAAGTCAGAGGACAGACTGCAAGAGTCAATTCTCTCCTACGATGGGGGACCTGAGGATTGAACTCATGCTGTCTGGACTGGTAGCAACTGCCTTTGCTGGCTGGGCAATCTCAGCAGCCTCTGTAAATTGGTTTTTGAGACTGGGTCTCACTATAGGTCAGAGGCTGGCTGGGAGCTGCCTGAATTGCCTTCCACCAGCTAAGACCTCTATACGTGAACCCCACCACACAAATAAATATTTTTAAAATTATGAAAGACAGCTGGGTGGTGGTGGCACACGCCTTTAATCTCAGCACTCGGGAGGCAGAGGCAGGTGGATCTGTGTGAGTTCGAGGCCAGCCTGGTCTACAGAGCAAGTTCCAGGACAGCCAGGGATACACAGAGAAACCTTGTCACGAAAAACAAAACAAAACAAAAAATTTACCAAAGACAAAAACCAACACGCAGCCACTGGGGCCTGCAAGATGGCTTGGCAGGTAAGAGTGTTTGTCACCAAGCCTGATGACCTGAGTTTGATGCCCAGGACCCACATGACAGAAAGAGAGAACGGACTTCTGCAGCGGTCCTCTGCATGACAGGACACAAGCGCTCCCTTACACACACACAAAAGTAGAATCCTGCTATTAGGGCATGGAGGGGCCACTGGGAGGACAGCATGCTGGGGGAGGCAGAGGCTCCAGATGGGGTCCAGGTGCCCGTTACTCCACTGCTGTCAACCACAGTCTGACCATTCCTGAGCTCTTGTGTCCAAACTCCGTCACTACAACTCGGATTTGGACCAGCAAAGCGCAGCCCCAGGGCCTGATACGGCCCACCCATGGAGGGGAGGGGAGATGCAGCTTCACAGTGATGGATGGAAGACAGACAAATGGATGGATGAGTAGACGGATGGGTGAAGAGGAGGATCAATTGGGGTAGGTGGATAGGAGGGTGGGTGGGAGGGCGGGTAGGTGGGTGGAAAGATGAATGGTGCTTGCCCAGCATGCATCGAACCCTGGGCTCCATTTCTAGCACCTGATAACCAGCAGCAGTGACACGGACCTGTAGCCCCAGTACTCAGGATGTACAGGCAGGACCAAAAGCTTGAGGCTACTTTAGGTTACAAGTAAAATCGAGAGCAGCCCAGGACACACGAGATTCTGCCTCCATAAAGAGAAAAAGAAAAGGAAAACCCAGTTTCCAACCCTGACTCTTGCCTCTTGCTCCTACCAACCTCAGGCAATGCTCCACCGAAAGGGCCTCTGCCACACCCCATCAACCTGTGCTTCTGCAGCACCACCCTCCCACGGGGCAGGACCACTTTCTCTTACTCACACCGTCAGAGCCGCCAGCTCAGTGGCTGGCAATACGGTGGACACTCCTGTCACTCCAACACTCAGGAGGCCACTTGTGGCTCCACCAGATCACTCTCAACAACAAAAGGGAGAAGAAAGGCGCAGGCTGGTGAAAGCGCACAGGGAGCAGGAATCAGACTGTGCAGGTGTAGAAGGCAGGACGATGTGGAAGACATGCTTACCTGTGCTGGGTTCCCTCGATTCCTCCCCGAAGCCTT
>CABHPP010114904.1:0-38760 GCA_902168425.1 Peromyscus attwateri | reverse complement strand
CTCTCTCTCTCTCTCTCTCTCTCTCTCTGTGTGTGTGTGTGTGTGTGTATGTGTGTGTGTATGTGTGTGTGTGTGAGTGTGTGTGTACTTGACCCGAGATGGAGTCATCAGAGAAGAGGAAACCTCGACTGAGAAACTGCCTCTATAATACTGTGCTGTAAGCAAGTTTGTAGGAAATTTTTGTAATTACTGATTATTTCGTGGTATGGGGCAATGCGTTGTCAGTGGTGCCACCCCGTGACTGATGGTGCCAGTGCTATAAGAAAGCAGGCTGTGCAGCTCATGAGGGGAAGGTCAGTAAGCAGCAGTCCTCCATGGCCTCTGTGTCATCTCTTGTCCTTAGAATCCTGCCATCTGATTTCCTGCCCTGACTTCCTTGGATGATGGATAGTGATGTGGAAAAGTAAACCAAATAAACTTCATCCTTGCCAATTGTTTTTGGTTGTGTTGTCTTATTACTGCAATATAAACCCTGATTAAGAGACGCATTTTTACCTCAACTTCATAAGCCAACACAAATCTTCACCACTTCTAATGATGGAGAGACTGCTGTCAGCTGTCATAAGCAGGCCCTCAAATTATAAGGAAGTTTAAAATACAGTTTATTAAATAGAATCATTCTTTTTTTAAAGTTTGATAATTTAATTTAATTTTACATATCAGCCACGGATTCCCCTGCTCTCCCTTCTCCCGCCCCTCCCTGCCCTCCTCCAAGCCCACCCTCCATTCCCATCTCCTCCAGGGCAAGGTCTCCCCTGGGGATTCAGGCCAGCCTGGTAGATTCAGTCCAGGCAGGTCCAGTCTCCTCCTCCTTTTACCCAGGCTGAGCAAAGTGTCCCAGCATAGGCCCCTGGTTCCAAACAGCCAGCTCATGCACCAAGGACAGGTCCCGGTCCCACTGCCTGGGTGCCTCCCAAACAGTTCAAGCTAATCAACTGTCTCACTTATCCAGAGGGCCTGATCCATTTGGGGGCTCCTCAGCTATTGGTTTATAGTTCATGTGTTTCCACTAGTTTGTCTATCTGTCCCTGTGCTTTTCCCAATCATGGTCTCAACAATTCTCCCTCATAAAATCCCTCCTCTTTCTCACCGATTGGACTCCGGGAGCTCCACCTAGGGCGTGGCTGTGGATCTCTGTATCCGCTTCCCTCAGTCATTGGATGAGATTTCTAGCACGACAGTTAGGTAGGGTGTTTGGCCATCCTATCACCAGAGTAGGTCAGTTTGGGCTTTCTCTTGAACATTGCCAGTAGTCTATTGTGGAGTTATCTTTGTGGATTTCTGGGGACCTCTCTAGCACTTTGCCTCTTCCTATTCCCATGGGGTCTTCATTTATCATGGTCTCTTTTTCCTTGTTCTCCGTCTTTGCTCTTGATCCAGCTGGAATCTCTTGCTCCCCCAAGCTGTCTTTCCCTCGACCCTTGCCCTTCATTAACCCCCCCCCCACGTCCAGTTTGCTCATGTAGATCTCATTTATTTCTTTGTAGTTGGGTGATCCCTATGTCTTTCTTAGGGTCCTGTTTTCTAGGTAGCCTCCCTGGAGTTGTGAGTAACAGTCTAGTCATTCTTTGTTTTACATCTAGTATCCACCTATGAGTGAGTACATACCATGTTTGTCTTTCTGATTCTGGGTTACCTCACTCAGGAGGATTTTTTCTAGATCCATCCATTTGCCTGCAAACCTCATGATGTCATTGCTTTTCTCTGCTGAGTAGTACTCCATTGTGTATATATATCACATTTTATTTATCCATTCTTCTGTTGAAGGGCATCTAGGTTGTTTCCAGGTTCTGGCTATTACAAAAATGCTGCTATGAACATAGCTGAGCATGTGTCCTTGTGGTATGATTGAGTATTCCTTGGGAATATGCCCAAGAGTGGTATAGCTGGGTCTTGGGGAAGATTGATTCCCAATTTTCTAAGAAACCACCATATTGATTTCCAAAGTGGCTGTGCAAGCTTGCATTCCCACCAACAGTGGAGGAAGGAGAGTTCCCCTTGCTCCACATCCTCTCTAGCATAAGTTGTCTTCAGTGTTTTTGATCTTTGCCATTCTGACAGGTGTAAGGTGGTATCTCAGAGTCGTTTTGATTTGCATTTCCCTGATGAGTAGGGATGTTGAGCAATTTCTTAAATGTCTTTCAGCCATTTGAGCTTCCTCTGTTGAGAATTCTCTTTTTAGCTCTATAGCCCATGTCTTAATTGGACTGTTAGGCATTTTGATATCTAACTTCTAATTCTTAAAAATTAAGTTATGTAAACTTACAACTAAAATGTTTGGTATTTTATCAAAGTTAATAAACCTTTAAAACCCATCACTAATTATTATTTCTACATTTTTCCATCATCTCTGTTCTCAACATTGCTTATTCCCTGTTCTTTTCTTTTGGTTTGGGTAGTACTTAACCACACACTAGGATGCCCCTGAATTCAGTTTTGTATTGATGTAATTACTAAGGCCACTCCACGTAGTTAAAAGGAAGATTTATTTAGTGGGTCACTTACAAATGAAGGGATAGGTAGGTGTTGGGTTCTGGAAAAGACAGCAGCAGCGCAGTCCGGCGGTGTTCTCTGGAGAACCATCCTTGGTCTACCTCTCACATCCAGGTCCAGGAAAGAAGAGAGCGCTGCGCGTCCCGATCTCAGGTTTTCAGGGCCTCCCTTGGCCCCGCCTTGTAGGCGTGATAGTTACAGAAGCCTTAAAGGGGGTTGGAACTTCCAGACCAAAGCTGGAATGGCTACCCACTACAGTTTTGTCTGCATCTTGTTGGCAGTTTGTGATCAATCATTGTCTGAGTGTTTATGCCACAGACATTGGCCAGAACTTAAGCTTGTGCTTTTCTCTTTTTTTTTTTTCCAATGCCAAAGGAGTGAGATGCTAAGCATTTGCCATTAAATCCCTTGAAGGGTCTCTTCCCTAAAGTACTTCATACTGATCTTGAGATCTAGTCACTAAATTGGGTAGCTGTGAAAAGAAATGGGATTGTGTGTGTGTGTGTGTGTGTGTGTGTGTGTGTGTGTGTGTGAGAGAGAGAGAGAGAGAGAGAGAGAGAGAGAGAGAGAGAGAGAGAGAAATAGCCTACATAAACCTAGTTAAATTACACCCAATAAAGTGCAGACTGGAAGGGAGGAAGATTTCCCTGGAAACTGTCAGAGAATACAGATACACACATGCCTTTTGAATAATGAATTTAATTTTCAAGTTTCATGTAAAGCTCTGTCTTGCCTTCCCTCTACCAGGCTCTCCCTTAACCTTGTCCTATTTCCTCTCCCTCACTCTTTTACCTGAACTTCTTAAAAAGCTACAGTTCTAACCTGTTCACTCCCTGTGCATTATCCCACTAATCTGTCTCCACCCACATAATTAAGGCAATCACCTCCTTATGCCTTCTATAAAGCAGCCTTAATCACCCCTTCTGTTGCTGGCACAGCGACCTTCAGCCTACAGGATCTACTAACAATCTCCAGGCCCTTCCCACACTGTCCCTTCCCTGCCTTCCTCTCCTTTCCCTCCTCTGTCATGGCCAAGCCAGGTCTGCTGCTTAGAAACTACTTAGCCCCCTAGTACTCCCTCCCCACTGAGTTGTTTACCAGCTTTGGTCAGAAAATCAAACTTTTTTCTACCTATATTTTCCCCTAATTTTTCTCTAATTACCTTTCCAGTCCTTTTCTATGTTCCCAAGAGATAGAATTAATTTAACTAAAAAAAAATCACTTGAGGAACTATGGAAGGTGCTGTGGGTGTTAACACATTAAAACAACCTGAATTCTTCAATTTCCTTTTTTAAAAAAATGAGAAGGAATGTGGATGTGTGCAGTTCATGAAGAACAAACTAAGAATCACAGTCAAAGGGGACTCAGGCCAGCTTCACATCTCTGGGATTGTTGAAAGACGGCATAGAAAGATACCTGGGTAGATGGAAGTTGGATTAGAGATTTTATAAAGTTTCTTCTACTCTAAAATCATCTATGAATCTCCTAGTTGTATCTAAAACAACAGCCAAGGGACCAATATTTTTGACTTGTATTCATCTCTCATTTCTCACCAACCCCCTGCCTTGTACAATTTATGGCATAATTTCACATCCCTGCTTAAAAACAAAGTAGGGCTTCTTCATTACCAGATCCCCACTGAATTTTGCTCATCTTCTTTGAAGCCAGTCTGCATTACATTCTTTCTTCAAATGGAACAAAAGGGTAGGTTGTCCCCAGTGGTACAGTGAGGTGTTTCTCAAAAGTAAAGAAAATAAGACAAAGTAAAATAAACTGTAAGAAAGAAACCTTTAATCAACATTTCATAAACAGAGGATGAAATGGGAGAGGAAGAGATGGAACTTGTATCTGCAGAGATGACAGGTATTTTTTTTTCTTTTTCTTTTTTTTTAGTGTCTTTTATCCCTGACTCTCAAGCACCATGTGAAACAGTACCAGTGTCCTCATTTTTCATCTTCTTATTTTTTTTTTGCATCTTTATTTTCAGGGAGGTTTGCAGGGTTGCTTTTTATTAACAATTCTTTATAATCCTGAAATGGGGATATCAGAGGCTGGACCCCCTCTGAGTTCTCATGAAATGAATAGGAACTAGTACATTAGAAGCTCTTATACAGTTTCTGTTTGTCAGTGGGGAAAGACTAAGGATGGTGGTCATGACCCTCTCCCCTGCTACCCCACTCTGAAATGGTGACATACAAGCTATACCATTGATAGCAAGTATCACATGGTAGAAATAATACTTTTTTTTTGTAGTCTGATGCTGTGGTTGATCTTGTTTCACAGTTATATGTGGAAGAAATTAAATATACACCTCTACCTATACAATCACTATGAGAAGGCATTAACATAGGGCACCTGAAGTAGGAGATGTCTGTAAAATACCCTTTTCCACTTCTTTCTATATGTGCATAGGATATTGTTGTGACACATTGGGTGGACTAAGCAATTTGTGTTGAGCAAACACATGTATATAACCAAAACCTGCAGCTGAGGATCTGTTTCTGCATATTCCTAAATATAGCCAGTAAACTTGACTAATGCAGCAAGAGTCAACCACGCCCTGTCCAAAAATCTGAACACACACACAAAAAAAAATGTACAAAGGATTTGTATTTAATGACATTACACTTTAGACATAGTACTTAACAGCAATAAATGACTACTTAATAAAAGAAAGGGAAGTTAGAGGTCTATTCCCATTCTCTGCCTACATTTGCAATCTAATATTCCAAGTTTCCTCAATATTTTACAGAACATAGGATTTTCTCTGAGGGTCCTGTGTCTAGAAGATACAGCTACAAATCTTCCTCATGTGTTTTTTCAGGTATCTTCCTGCATTGAATACTTTCCTGAGCCTCTGTCACTGAGAAGCACTACTGCCTGCTCAAAACAGTAGAAAATAATCTCAATGATACAGCATAGCAAATTTTCTATCTGTACCAACTTATGCAGGCAGGCAGGCTAAACTTTCTTTTTAATGAATCCTCGCTAAGAAAAAATAATGCACAAGCCAAGAACCTTTTTTTTTTTTTTTTTTTTTTTTTCCGAGACAAGGTTTCTCTGTGTAGCTCTGCGCCTTTCCTGGAACTCACTTGGTAGCCCAGGCTGGCCTTGAACTCACAAAGATCCGCCTGCCTCTGCCTCCCGAGTGCTGGGATTAAAGGCGTGTGCCACCACCGCCCGGCAAGCCAAGAATCTTATAGGATTGATGGGGAAGGTCATGGGAAATTATTATATCATTCATCCTTTAACATTTAATAAAATTATGTGTATAAATCATACAAAACTGTGTAACATATGACAAATAAACAGTTAGCAAGAACAATATTCATGATCCCACTGTGCTACAATAAATACTGGAGAATATAGCCTTCTTGAGGGCTCACAAATCTGAAAGGATTTGGCAAGATCAACAGTTGGTGCCATTTTGCATTATTCCCTTCCCTGTGAACAAGCTCTTTCTGTTTAGATGTGGCACTCTTTTGACTTAGCATTAAGCATGTATTGTAAGTCAGGAACTATTCTATACACAGAGATCTTTCTGTAGGAAATCTTACATTTTTGAATACAAAATAAACACTAAACAAAACTAATTGAAAGAGACTGAGACTCACTCAATCTCTGCTCCATCGCTCTTGTCAGAAGTAATTTGTTCTCATTCTAGCAGAGTGCAGATCTATGTTGAAGATGAGTGTTTAAATCAATCTTACTTTTATTTTTGTTTTAAGATACTTTTCTAGCTTATGTGGCCCAGAAAGATTATTTAACCTCTCTAAGTGTCAGTTTCCATTGTAATGTTAGAACAATACCTAGCAATCCCAAGAGGAAGACTAGAAATAGTGTTCATAAATGAATACTCTAACAAACATTTCACTTTTTCTTGAAATGTATCTCCTAAAACATTTATTCTCTACAATCAAGATGGGCAATTTCCTTTCCCTGTTCTTGGCAAGCACTGTTAATGTTATGACATTTTTCCCTTTTCTTACTCATTCTGTTACTTGTTTTGGAATTCTTAGTATATCTATCTAGGCAGCCGAGACTAATACATTAGAGGTAGTTTTTAACCAAACTTCATCTGTGATCTTTCTTCTAACACTCTATAGAAATTCTTGCTTCATGGTTTTCTGTATTGTATTCATGCCTTAGCTTATTGACTTCACTAGTGGGCTTTTTGTTACCTCCATGAGTGGTAAAGATTTGCCTTCATGATCTTCCCATTCCTTGTCAGGTTGGATACAATACTTGAAATGACAGATTCTCTTTCTCTGAACTAAATTAGTATATAATTTAAGCAATAATAGAAAGTGTTTGTTTAGAGTACATTGCCAGTAAAATGGTCTACAAGCATAGTTTTATTATTTATTAATTGTTAACTAAAATTCCTTAGAGGAAGGATATATTATTATGTTAATTTTATGCCCCCTCCTTTGGTATCTTTTTGATATCCCAAACAGGTTCTTTTCTCTCAGGCCACCAGAGTTTACAACCAAGTCTTATAATTGTTACTTTAACCAAAATCATTAGCGAATAAATGAGAGCCTGGACAGCAACTGAACTATGAGGTTGAAAATCATGTCCTTCACAGTGGTATTCTGCTGTCATCGACTCTCTAAGCACATTTGCTTCTTTCCTTTTGAATTGGTGATGGAGGGATAAGAATTGATCTCAAGGACAAGGAAGGAAATCTGGAAATATGAGAGGGTAGGGGACAATAGGGGAGACAGGTCACAGAGAACAAATAGAAAGAGAGGTTTATGTGAAATAAAGAAAAAGGAGACTGAAAAATGAAGATACTTTGACTGATTGAAGTATGTGGACCTGTCTGCTTTGCTCAAACTAATACAAATTCATTCCTTAACATAAGAATGCTAATAATGACTGTTTATTAATTAACTCAAACTTAAGTACAGTATTTAGAACAGAATTTCTGCCACTCTATCTTGATATGTCTTCTTAGCACTTAGGGAACAAAGATAAGACACTAAAGTGATTTTTTTTCCTCTAAGTATCAGACTAAACGAGATGACTTTTTTTGTATATTTGTTTATGCAACTTCTCAGAAATCCCTAAAGGGTTGTTTGAATATCCCATTCCACAATTGATAAAAGCAGAGGATAAAGAAAGGATCATTCATGAAACATCTACAGCTGCAAGTGGATTTATGTTGTCTTGCCCGAGGCCCAAGGCTATTTGTTTTTACCCATGCATGATGGTTTTCTTTGATATCCATCCCTACTGCTGCCATTTATGATTATGTATGACTCATTTCCTGGTTATTTTGCTTACACAGTAAGAGAAAAATTTGCAGAATATCTTCTATCTGTAATCACACTGTAAGTACTTAATTTTGTTATGCATAGATGAAGGAATACCTTCACAGATGACAATGGACCTTGGTTTGATAGTAGGGAACGAATTGTCTATTTCTCAGAATTGTCTATTTTTGTCTGTACAAATGAACACTGTCCCTTACTGGCTAATTTTTAATGCAAGTTTGAACAGTTTTCACTTATTATTTTAGGTCTTTCAGTGTCTTTCAATGCTTCTGCACTGTTCAGAATTAGAAGGGCAATGCAATAGGAAATAATTAAAGGAGTGGAGAAGGCAACTTGGGATAAGAACTGAAAGTAATTCAGCCTGGAGTCAAAAAAGATGAGTGCCTGACTTAACAGTCTTCAAGTGCCTAAGAGGACAGCACAAGAAAGAAGGTGACTAAGTTCACATCAGAAAAGAACACAGTTTAGATTACAGCTTTGAAGACTTAGAGGGGAATTAATGAATAACTGCTGAGCCATATGTCCTCAGGCACAAAGGCAAGCTATATGGAGGAGGCTGCTCTTTTTCCCTTCCTAAGTAGCATCAGTAAGTGAATAGACATTCTTTCACCTTGTAATAGAATCAAGGAGTGGTATCTGTTTCTGCATGTGTCAGACACTATGACTTACTGAGGTAGGCTTTTATCTTGCTATTTATTACAGAAAGAATTATATACATTTTTAAATGTGAAAAAGTTTAGACTTAGAAATAAAGGCTAATTTTCCTCCAACTCAGACTTCTAAAAATGGCAGAGTAGTGACTAACAGCCACTTCTTTCTGGATCTAAGTAACAACAAAGAAAGTAGTGGTAATAATAAACAGTCATAAATGACTTCCTGCTTGGAAGACAAATTTTGCTAAAGCCTTGGTGTATCTTCTATTTGAAATTTTCCATACTTGTTTCACAAGGAAGCTTTAAAACCCCCAATTTTCAAGCAAAGAAGTACTTCAGGATGGTAGTGTTCTACCCAAAGAAATACACTTAGTAAGATGTAAAGTGAGGCTTCAAACTCAGATCCACCTTTCTCTCCTGACTCTATTCTTCAGTACATACAAAGTCACAGACATCCAAACTTCTATGTTTTGGGAGTTTAGTCTTCAATACATTCTAATTAGTGCCTCTCTTGTAATAGAGAAATAAACAATGTCTGACTACAGTAAGGAGAGACTTCTTAATGGAATAGATATAACAATGAGATCAGAGAAATCATCATGGTAGAAGAGACATTTTCAAACAGTATTTTAGTATGTAAGAAGTTTTCTCTGAGACGTAGGGAGGGAGACAACAAAAAAAGAATTAAGTAGGAAGAAAATCTTGTAGAATTTATGAGACAAAACATATGAGCTTGATGGAATATAAACTGTTGAGATTGATCATGCTAGGGATTTTGAGGATAGAGTGTAGAAAGGTTCATAGTGTCTGGTAAGGATGAGAGAGAGAGGAAGAAGTTTAATTTTCTTCGTAGAAAAGAAGTAAATTTGTATTTCCTTGTTGCTTTTGTTTCCAGGACAACGTGGCTGAGCTTTGGCCAGTGGCATATGGGAGAAAGATTTTGCCCTCCTCTTGAACTGTCCATGAGATATTTTTGTTATTTTTCCATCCACAGCCTTTCTTGCCATACTATGGCAATAAAAGGGAAGGTACTTGAGATAATGGAATCCTTTGGTACTAGAGCTTAAATAACTGTGCTTACAGATGAGCAGCCAGGTTCACGGAAGCATCAATCAGTAAGAGATTTTATGTGAGAGGTATAGCTACACACATCTGTGTATTTAGGAGTCCTAACTTTTGGATTTTGTCATTTAAATAGTATTTTTTCACAAGGTGTATTTGCTTCAGTATTTATTGGCATTATTAAGTGTCTTTTGCATTTGGTTAAGCATGTCTGAATACTATACGAATTATATCTTCATGTCATCTCCTAAAGTCTCATAATACAAACAGTCCTTCAAACACTCTGAGAAATTATGGAATAAAGAATCCTAGCAAATCTTTTGACTTGATTTCCAACTACATTTTACTGTAGAACCAAAAGTCGTGTGGGCTGTCTCTTCCCATGGTGTTATTGCTTCATTTACAAACATGTTCATGGAAGATCTTGGCTTCTGTGTCAAATGATCTACCATCCTCTTCCTCCTTCTCTTCTGCTCTCTTCCTGTTCTCTAAGTCTTTTTATATTTACCTTCTCCTACCCTTTAGTCTCCTCTTCTTGATTCCTCCTACTACTTGTGGATAAGATATCAAGAGAAGTAGAGAATACTTCTCAGACTTCAGTTTTATGCCACATATTCAAACTTCGTTTCACCTTAGATACAGAGTTCTTACACTGCTGTTATTAAGGCAATTGTCTTCCTTTACTATTTTTTGTGACTTTCTCGAACCTAGTATAGCAGGATTGTATTCAAGTGAAGATGGCCTTGTTCTCCTAGTACCTAGAATACATCATTAGTTTTTGTTTGTGTGCTGAGACAGAGTCTCACCATATAGTCCTCCCTGACTTGAAACTCAATATGTAGACCAGGCTGGCCTCAACCTCAGGGAAATTTCCCTACCTCTAACTTCATAATTCTACAGTTAAAGAGGTATGCTGCCCAACTGAATGTATTGCTATATTTTAATTATGCATGAGATATCCACCTCAGAGAGACCTAAACGGGTAAGTAAATTTTCAGCATTTAAGTACCAATGAATGTATGTTTAGTAGATGGGAGAATACATTTCTACCAAATAACAACCTTAAGGAAAATGGGGGAACAAGAGAGTTGTCTCACTGGTTATGAGTATTTGTGACTCTGGCAGAGGAACTTGGCTCAGTTGCCAGCACACACAGGGTGCTTCAAAACCATCTGTAACTCTGATTCTTTGAGATATGACACCATCTGCCTCTGCAGGTATCAGGCATACAGAGGTACACATGCAGATGCATAGGCAAGACACTTATAAACATAAAGGTAAATAAATTTTAAAATTTTCAATAAAAATACTACCTAGAGCATGACATTTTTTTTATCACAAAGGGGTATTTGAAGTCTGAATAAGTAAAAAACTTCCCTCAAAGTCTTTAGAATACCTGATTCATAATCTCAACCTGGATGTGTTATATCTTTCCCTCCTATACAGCTGTTAACATGCATTATATGATCATAGTGGTATAATTATTCATGCCTCCCCTCACTCAGAACCCACACCAGATATAAATTTCCTTACTTGATTCATATAGAGTTCCCTGGGATTGTAGTAGAAATCAAATGGAAAATTATTTTATTATTATCATCTTTATTATTAATAGTGTGAGATATTAACTCAATACATATTTTTCTGCTTTGAAATAGGGCAATTTTACTTTTAAAATATGTCCAATAATAACTAAAGAAAATTTGAGGATTCTCATTTACCTCAGAGTTATACTTATGTAGAAGGTAATATTTATTATATTCATTCTTTTAAAATATATAGTATTTTTATATATAGTAATCCCCACTGTGGAGAAGATTCACACATTGTTGGAAGCTGGACTATATAATGATAATAGCTTACATTTGCAAAGGTCTGTTACATATATTAGACCTCAGAGTCTCAGGTTCAGTGGTGAAACAGACAGAACAGTGGACAGTCATATCCCCTTTTCTGCAGATGAGAAAATCAGTCATTTAGAAATATAATGATTTTCCCCAGATTACAAAGCCAATAAGAGTTTGTCCCAAAACCTGCAGTAAAGTCTCTTCTAAGCCTCATGTCTGATGTAATGAGGGCCGTGGGAAGAGACCATCCTTTGTATATAATAGGTCTGGGATCAGCTTCTCTGTCTCTAGCTGACACCTCTCTGCCCTAGAGAAAAGTCACTTCATCCCCTTAGCTTGTGTTCACTTGCCTAGCAAACCTGAAAAAGAGTACTTACTTCATTGTTTCCTGTATTCCATGTGACATTGCACACCAAATTGGCACACTGGAAGTTCTCACCACACACACGTTCTCTTGAAATGAGATTGCTCTAGGATTGTCAGTGTTTGGAAAAGTTTTGCTTTCAGTTTTAAGAGAAAATGAGCTTTAGTCTCTCTACCTATTGCCTTGATTAAGATCACAATCTTCATTCTCTTGCTGCCTGTGATGAAAGAGATGTGCTTACTTATGTGGTACTTTTAAGAACAAATGGGAAAGTTGTAACCCTATTTCCCACATTCTTTAGTGTTTATCCTATTAGACATACAATGCTCTTTCCAAAGACTACACTGTATCCAGTGAGGTATTAAATAAGATCTTTAGCCCAGAATTCTAGGGAGCACATGATCAACTACAAGGAAAGATACATCTGCCATTCAAGATATGTACTAATGAGAAAGAGACCAGGTGCACAGAGTGTGGAAATATACCACCTTTGTTTCTAGAAGTACCAGACATCAATTGTCAAGAAACTTTGTATCATGTGATGTCTCCTTGATTTTCTTTCTGGAAGCACTCTCTCTCCATGTCACCAGTTTCTTATTCCAAAAGCAATATGGAAACCTCAACATTCAAGCCCCTGATAAATAAGCCCCCATCTCTGAAAGCTTCAGAGATAGATAAATCTTTCCCAAGTGGGACAGGCTGTTTCTAAGCCTTACCAGATTGCAGCTGACACCAGCCACGTTGATTTTTTCCATCTCCTTATAATCATAATGGGATCTCAGCAATAAAGATGGATTTGTTAATTTCCATCCGCTTCTCACTTTCTCTTTTAATCACTGTTGAGCATAAATTAATTTCAGCTTAAAGAGATTCTGTCATTGGCTAGGGCACATTAAGGTCAAAAAACAGGAGCCTCTGAAAATATTCATCAGCTGTTTGCACTGTTTTCAAGAAAAAAAAAAACTTTAATTGTTGATGTTATTTATACTTTGTCCATGAAAAGCTGGAGTCAAGAGAACACACACACACACACACACACACACACACACACACACACACACACAGAGAGAGAGAGAGAGAGAGAGAGAGAGAGAGAGAGAGAGAAGAACATCCAACTACACAACTTTTATATACTGTAATTTATTTTCTCCATTGCATTTTATGATACAGACTCCAGTTAATAACAGGCTAGATAACATATATCCATTTATAGGCTAAGAAATAGAAACAAATTTTATGTCAATCGGCTTGTTTAAAGCACAGCTCTGGTACAAATCTGCTTGTGCGCATGAGATAAAATATTTAACATATGATTCCTTTGCCTTTCAAATGTCACTGGTTCTGCCCATATCTTGTAGAGTAATTGTGTAGAACTGATGCAAGAAAGATTGGAAAGTAATGTGTATTGGTCTGGAAGTCTCAAGTATCCCAAAATATGGAGCTGTTTTGAACAATATTTCCTTTATAAGTCAGTCATGGAAGAGTTTATTGTGAAATAAAGACTGTTGGGAAAATGCAGAAACTTGTAGCACTACTAAGGAATGCCACCTTCTACATACTAGACAGAGAAAAATTAGTAACACACTTTATGGATACCTTCCTGAGTTACTTTTAAATAGGAAAATATTTTCTTTTTTTGGTTTTTCGAGACAGGGTTTCTCTGTGTAGCTTTGCACCTTTCCTGGAGCTCACTTGGTAGCCCAGGCTGGCCTCGAACTCACAGAGATCCGCCTGGCTCTGCCTCCGGAGTGCTGGGATTAAAGGCCTGCACCACCAACAGCCAGTAAGGGAAAATATTTTCTTTAGGAGTTTATTGGAGTCAAGTTTATTGCTTCTGAGATCAAGGAAAACTCTTATTTGTTTTTCTTCTTAATCATGTATGATCTGGAGATGCTGATCATATCTATGACCCTTAGGTTTCTAAAGTGGATATTGATGAGGATCAATAAATGTAATATATGTAATCCACAAATTCAAGATAAAGAGAAATACTAAGATTTATGTGTATAGTTATGCTTTCTTTGGGCTTCCAGTTCCCAAATAGTGACATAGAGACTTCTTGTTAATTATGAAAGTTTGGCCTTAGCTTAGACTTGTTCCCAACTAACTCTTATAACTTAAATTAACTAGTTTATATGTATGTCATACCACATGGCTCCTTAGCCCCCTCAATACAGTATGTCTCACTTCCTCCTTGTCTGGCTGGTGAATCTTCTGCCTCTCATATTCTTCTGCTGAGTTACTCTCTCTTCATGGAAGTCCCATCTATCTTCTCCTGAATAGCTCTAGCCATTCAGCTCTTTATTAAACCAATCAGATGGTGCTTTGACAGAGAAACATCTTCAAGTTGTGCAAAAAGATTAACCCACAAAAGATGTGCTGTATAATATCCAAATAACTAAACAAAATGATAAAAAAAAATTAACAGTAATGGTAAGTACCAGTCAACATTCTATGTGTTACCAACTTTTCTAAGTACTTTTCATATAATAATCGACCAAGTGTTACTGAAAATCATAAGAACTAATATTGTGATTTTATACATGGAAATATGAGTCTTCTTATATATACAGGTAGAAGTAGAAGTCAGAAAGGTAACTTAACTCACCCAATACCAAAGATCCAATAAGTAGTAGAACCAGAATTGATAGTAATACAATCAAAAAGCACAGACTAAATTTTTATTTTTTCTACTGCTTTATTTGGGATAAAGGAAGGAGATTCTAGGCTACTTATTCAGTTCATAGTAATGATTTCTTTAGTTCTATTTGTTTTATAGAAGTCAGTCTACAAGTATTGACTGGAAATCAATACTTTTTTAAGTTTTATTATAGTACTACAACCTTATGTGTTTTACCAAAAATAAAAATTAATAAAGAAATCCTCCAAATCCTCCAATCAAAAAATTGAATTTTTTTAAACATAATTTCTGTATTGATTCTTTGGGAATTTCACATCATGCATCCCAGTTCTGCTCATTTCCCAGTCCCTCCATATCTGCCCTTCACCCTTGCATCATTCCCCCAAAATACTAAAACCAAACCAAAACAAACCAACAAGATAAACCCACTGTCTTTCTCGAATCTCCAACACCTTTTAATTTGGCTGAATGGCATTTGGAGCCACTGTGTTCTATTTTCTTTTGTCCTCTCAGCATCCCTTTGAAATGTTCACTGCAGTGAGTCATTTGTCTGGTTCAAGGTCTCTGGTTTCTGGTATACCATCATTACTGGACCCTCACCAAAGCTCCTCCCAGACATCCAGTAGCCACCCTAGTCATGGAGATCCTGTGGCTATCTTTCCACAAGTCCAGTCTCTTCACATCTTCCAGTAATTCATAGGTTGGGTTACGGTGTTATGGGCTAATCCAAGGCCCTGGACGTAGGCCTATGTGGTAGTTGAACTGGTCAGACCTGGCCCCTGGACCAACCCTCATCAGGCAAGGGGCAAAGTCAGCTATCCTATGCAAATGCAATCAGGTCCAGCTCTCCCACACCTGGGGTGAGAGATGGACCCATCTCTCCAGAATGCAGGAACCAGCTCTCCTGTAAGAGTCAGGGGCCTGTTCTTTTGCTGTAGTGTCCAGTGAGGGATAGGACTAGCATTCCAAGGGCTAGTAAATGGCAAGGTCTGCTTAGTCTTTCCCCTTGGATTTAATCATGAGTGGTTCTTATGGCCCCCTGTAGTATCACAAGTCACAGATATTAAGACAAACCCCAGCTGGAGCTGTATCTTGGACCCAGAAAGGGCTCTTGGCAGCAGCTCAGGCCTGGAAATCACCATGGCCCTTCTGGTAATTCAGGTCACCCAGATCAGTGTGGCCCAGGGGCAGCATGGCTCTGGGATACCATCATGGTCTCAGGTGGCTGACCAGAACCCAGGCATCCACACAGCCATTGGTGGTAACAGGAGCCATGGACATCAACTCAGACCCTCGCTGCTATAGGGACACTGATCCAAACATGATCTTGGTGGCAGATTGGGCCCGATGACACCATTGCTCCAGGTGGCAACACAGGCCACTCAGATCAGCATGGCTCTGGTGGGAGCATGGCCCTCAGAAACCAACATGGCTCCAGGTGCCTTGGCCTGTCTCTTGCTAGTAAGAGGAGCCAAAGACATAATTACAGATCCTGGCTGCAGCAGGGATACCAACCCAGACATGGCCTTCAGTTGCAGCTTGCATGCAGATGTCACCATGGCCCAGGTAAACGCATAAGGCACCCAGATCGGCATGGCCCCAGTGGCAACAGGACCATGGGACACCAACACAGTCATAAATGGAAGCTCAGACCAGGGAAACTGCATGGTTTTTGGTTTCAATATGGTTCATGGATGTTAAGACAGATCCTGGCTGTGGTAGGACCACAGAACCAGACACAGCCCCCACAGCAGCCCAGGCCCAGAGGTCACTATGGTCCCAGGTAGCACAATAACTTTTCTATAGCAAACAAAGACACTGAGAACTTTCATGCTCTGGTTGTAGGAACAATAGAATATTTTAGAATCTCCATGCTGACTTTTAGTAACTGCAATTGGAAAACTTCATGACTGTGTCCTCATGTCTACCTTTGGAGGCAGATATGTCTAATACCCATACTCTACATTCAGGGAAATTGTTGCTTGAGGGAGTTGAGTGACTGGTAGAAGAACATGGAGGAGAAGTATTGAAGCTAGATTTTGGAACAAGATCTGCACATAATATTGTCTAGTGATTTTATTACAGTTTTTATTAACAACAACAACAAAAACAGAGGGAGAATTATTTTACCATAGATGTGTGTTTGTGTGTGTGTGTGTGTGTGTGTGTGTGATGTTCGTGTGGGCATGGGCACACACACTTACACACACATACACATTCATGCTTGTATGCACATATACCATATGTGCACATAAGGAGGCCAGAGTCAATTTCTGGTGACTGACTTGATTACATTACACTTTATTTTTGAGACAGGGCCTGTCACTGAACCAGGAGTTTACTGATATGGCTAGGCTGGATATCTGTCCAGGCTGGGAATATCAAAGGATCTCATTTTCTCCCTTTTCTTTATTGGGATTATAGGTATATATATTGTACCTGTTTTTTGTTTGATTGGTTAGTTTTTATTTATTTATTTTTTAATTGGTGCCTGTGATTTGAATTCAGGTCCTCATGTGTCCATGACACATTCAGTACTGCTGAGTTACCACCCTAGCCCTACAATATCTGTTCTTAGGTGCTGTCTTAAGATTTTTATTGCTGTGGAGTGACACCATGACCATGCTAACTCTTATAAAGGAAAAAAAAAATAACTGGAGTGGCCTGCTACAGTTTGAGAGGGTCAGTTCATTATCGTCATAGTAAGGAGAATGGTGGCATGCAGGCAGATGTGGAGCTGGAGTCATAGCTGAGAGTCCTACATCTTGCAGGCAACAGGAAGATGACTGCCACACTGAGGGAAGCTTGAACAAAAGAGACCTCAAAGCCTGCCCCCACAGTGACACATTCTCCAACAAGGTCACACCCCCTAATAGTGCCACCCCAGGTGATCATGAATAAATTTTACTTTTTGAAATTGTATCTGTTTTCTTTTCTTGGTTTTAGTTCCTTTTTAACTACCATGCATATCCCATGTTTGGAGATCTGGAATAAGCAGTGTCAAACTTATTTTTAATGACAATTCCCATGCAGAAGCATCAAGTATGGGCATCATCTATCTCAACAACCTATGAATATAGATATCAACATTTGGAAATCCTTCTTCAGTCCTGGAAGGAAAGCAAAGGTGATGAAATTGAAGTTAAGTATTTTGAAAATGTTGTTCAACCAGCTTCTGGTTACTTTCAAAGTGATTTGTCTTATATTTTCACGTGGGGTGCTATTATTTTGAACCAAAGTCCAGCAGAAAAGCCATTAGTGTTTCTAATGGCTGTTCTAGCAATTGTACTTGGCTCAACCCAATCAGTCTCAGATTCGACTTCAGCTATTAAAGAAAACTTTGGGCGATGGCCATGTATCACATTTATTCATATGGCAAGTGCTGGAGAACAGGGTTTGGGGTTTAAATTGTGTCCACAGCCATTATCTTATCACAGTTTAGGCTTATAACAACCTCATTAGTTTCTCTGCGTTATTTCTACTTTGCCAGTGATGAATTGAAATCGTTCCCATAGATAATCTATTGAAAATTATTAAGTGTGCTAAGTCACTCCAGGGGCTCCTGTTGAAGGAGAACAAGGGTGAGTGGATGGAAATGCCTTGTCCTGCTGTCAGTCAGAGCAATCCCTCTTCAGGTTTCATACAGCATTTATTGAGGGTTCTCTAGTTTCAGATGACATGTAGAGATCTCATATATGTAGTTATGGTGACACATTTTTGACAAAGACAGAAATGTAGTCCTTTTTCTCTAAAGATGGATCAGATATGTGAGTTAATCACTACTTAACTGTATTTCTGAAAATTTGTATTGTATAAGTCAGAGTGCTCTGGAATCACAGAACTTGTGGAATGAATCTCTGTCTCTTTGTCTCTCTGTCTCTCTCTGTCTCATCTCTCTCTCTGTCTCTCTGTCTCTCTCTCTCTCTGTCTCTCTCTCTCTCTGTCTCTCTCTCTCTCTGTGTCTCTGTCTCTCTCTCTCTCTCTCTCTCTCTCTCTCTCTCTCTATATATATATATATATATATATATATATATATATATATAATTTACATGAATTTATTGGAATGACTAGCAGGCTGCAGCCCAACAATGGGTAGCTGTAAATGAAAAGTCTAAAAATCTAGAGTTGTTCAGTCCCAGAATCAGGAAGAATTAGGCTCCAATGCTAGTGAAGGAATGGATGTGGTGATTAGGTCAGGGCAAGCAGGCCAAGGATGAATCACCCCCTTGCTTCTTCCTATTGTTTCTCCAGCAGAAGTAGTCCAGAATAATGTGTGCCTCCAAGCCTCAACATCTGGATTACAGATATGTGTCATCCAGCCTCAAGATCCAGATCAAAGGTGTGCTGTCTTCTTGCCTCAAGGTCTGGATCACAAGTGTGCCCTCCCTTTCTGGATTATAATTCATTCCAGATACAGTCAAGCTGACAATCTTGAATGGCCATCACAACTATGAAGGAGATGATTGAGTTTAAACAGAAAATGTCCTGTACAGTAAGTGAGGTGGGGAATCTTCAGTGAGTTTCAATATTTGTGATGTGCTTTAAATCTTAAGACAATTTGAAAGCCAATCCATTGAGAAATAAGCTCACACTGAAGGAGACATCCTAGATAATTCTCAGAAATATCTGAACGTGTTTAAATCTCCATTTTAGCCTTGTAATAGATGGCTTATAAACAAATAAATTTGTTTCCCATAGTTATTGGAGACTTGGAAGTTTTAGGTCAAGTTATTGGATGACAGGAATTTTTTTCTTTTTCTTTCTTTTTTTTTTTTTTTTTTTCTCTCAGACATAAAATTCCAACTGCGGTTTCCCCTTTCTCGAATCTTCCCAGTCCTCCCTGCCACCTCCCCTGCGCTAGATCCACCTCTCCTCTGTATCTCTTTAAAAAAAAGAGTGAGAGAGCTGGACTGCCAGGGATATCAACCAAACACAGCATAGAATAACAAGTCACAACTGTCTTGAGTGTCATTTCTCAGTTGCTAGTCTTCTTGTCTTCTGATACTGGGTCTCTCATAGACAGATGCTTACTGATTTGTCTAGTTTGGAATGCCAGTGAGTCTCAGAAATATGTGAGGTCCTGTCTCTCTGGTTAGGAGACTATGAGCATGTACTACCACACTTACATCCTTCACATTGGTTCTGAGGATTGAACTCATGTCCCCACTCTTGCGTAAAAAGAAAGGCACAATTCCCATTGTGAGGACTGGTTCCTCATGAAAGGGGTGCTTCTTAATTTTCTCACTCCTTCACCATTACCTTAAAAGGTGAAACTTCATTATGGAAATTCTGCTAGAACACTAATCTTTATATCATAGCAGATGGTGCAAATGTGATAGTGATCCTTTCCCTAAAGTATTATTTTATATTTTGATAGTGAATCTACAGGTTTAGTTAGTCCATCAAAATATTTCAAATAATATATTATTGAGGCATAAAAAACTCACAAAAGCAGAATGATTCAATCTATCATGTTAAAGACTTTTTAAAAAACAATTCTGTATTACAAAGTAGAATGTATCATATAAACACATCCTTCTACTGTTGAATTCTGTATTCATAATGCACTTTTGTAAGAAACAACTGTAATATTGATGTTTGTTTTGCCTTTTGGTTTCACTGTGCTGCTTGTGTTGCATAAATAGGTTGATTTGTTGGGACAGAAGCACAAACAATGCTTCAAGACTATGCCTAGACCTACGCTTGAGTAATGCTGTAATGAAAGTAATTGAAATCTTCATGGGTAGTCCTCAAAAATATTGTTTACTCTTTAAATGGGGGCCATGTATTCCATAAGTTTGCACTGGAGAATGAGGCAAGGCATTGAACTATTTTTGTCTAAGAAGAAAGAGAAATAACTTGTGTACAGACAGTCCTCAATTTCTGATTACCCGACTCTGGTTTTACAATGGTGTAAACACAACACACATTCAGTAGAAAGTATTCTTTGAATGTTGAGGTTTTTCCAGGCCATCAGTAAGTGGAGCCATTTTTTGTCATCATGATGCCCAGCAGCAATGAAACACAGCTTCTAGTTAGCTAGACATCTGAGCACATGGATAGAACCTATTCGCTGTGGCATATTGTATTGTTAAACTTTGTTTTTCTGTAGATGTTTGACAGGCAATCTGAACATGTTATATAAGTTAATTATGCCATTTCAACTTTTGATGGGTTTATTGAGATGAAAATTCATCATAAACTTAGGAAGATCTATGCTTTAAGTAGTTGACTACTATGGAGAGGATGCATGGCATGAGAGCTAATGGTCTGAGGCAGAGACCAGAGAAAGAACCCCATATTCTGAGAGAAATACAAGATAGTCTGAATCAAGATAGTGGCAATTGGAATGGAGAAAGGGCCAGATTCTGGAGACATTTTGATGCAATAATGAGCTCTTGTTGTTGGTAATGATGATTACAGTTTTACAGCACAGAAGTTGGACCCTTGTGCCAAGTACTTCTAAGGTCTGTAGAATTTATGCCAGAAATGAGTAAAGGGGCATTTTTGTCAAGCTCACTGCCTTGTATAGTTGTCCTTATTGGATATTTGTTGATTTGATTTGATTACTTTATATGGCGTACAACCCAATTAAACCAAGCCATATCTTCATATAGAATCATGCTATGCAGAAAAAGCACACACACACACACACACACACACACACACACACACACACACACAACATTAAAAATATTATTATTTCATCTTTACAATTCAGGATGAAAGACATGTTTATGAAGTGGTTGTTAAGAATGGCAGTAGATAGGATGGGTGAATGGTAAGAAAATGACCAGAGAGAGTTTCTTTCCTTCCACTGTTATAAGGTCTGAGAACTGCAGGGAGTTAGAGAAATCACCAAAGGGAGACTCTGCTCCCTCTTCACAGATATGAATGAGTAAATGGCAATTCTCCTTCATTAAAATTCTATGGAGATAAAGAATGAAAATTTGTAGATAATTAGCCGATTTCTCTATTTGCAGAAAGTCGGTTGAGCATAAATAAAGAATGGCTCTGCTATCCATGCATGGGGCCATCAACTACAAATGGAAAAATCTGCTCATCACCATTACAGAGGATTTTTCATGTCATTTGCTTTGAAGCATTAGCAAAAAGGAATGCATAGTTAGCCAAAAGGTGGCTGCTTGTCTGTTCACTGACCCTGAATTTGCTTCAGTCACAGCTCTGTGAGAAATGAGGCTATTGCTTCCAGTGGTGGAGACACAGTGATAAGAGAGCAGAGACCTGACCATGATCTTCCTAACAATGGATCTTATTAGTAGTTCTCGGGACCAATGTAACCCAAGAATAAAAGTCAGTGGCTTGCTTATTTCAACCTAATCTCACCTTTGCAAATTGCCACAGATTTTTCCTGTCTTAATGTGATCCATATAGCATGATCACATCATACAATGGAGAGGCTTTGCTAATTTTGTGAGAGTCCACATACTTTGAGTCTTACTTTTAATCTTTTATAAGTCCTGAATAACACTAATCTATACTGGGATCCTCCTTAGTCATTAGCCTTAAACACTAAAATGACCAATTTGACCAGAAGCCAAGTATGATATACTTGTTAGTATTAACCTTTATTTTAACCACATTCTTTAAATGTGCCAGTACAGTTTTAATCTAATTTATTGTTATTATTATTAATGTTGTCTGATCAGATGTGGAGCAAAGTCAGGCTGTAAAACCCAGGATTTCCAGGACTTTCTCATGTGTCCTTTGTTTCATGCTTTCTCAGAAGCTCAAACACAGGCTGGATCAAGTATGACTTTTAAAACTGAGGTATGTGTGTACTGTCCTGCAGTTCTTGATCATACTGTTGCATGGTAAAACAACAGGTACCATTGTTTGATAGCAATGGCAACTTTCTTCTCTGATAACTTTGTACATTTGACTACATGTCTTAACTGACACACTGTACGGACTATGTTTCTTTTCTATTATGTGATTTCAAGCCCCATTGTTCAGAAAGTTGGAGAAATCCTACTTTTGTTATTGCTTTTCTTCAATAAATATGTCATTAATATTTATCTGTAATGTTTTTCTTGTTGTCTAAAATAAGAGTTGGCATGGATTTAAAAAACAAGATATTTCTACAGAAAAATTATAATGTATCACTTAAGACAAAGACAAAGGAATACCTCTCAAATACTATAGACAGGCCTGGGAACCAAGTCCTAGTTCAGTGTAATATTTAAAATGAAACATAAGTAAAATTGTTTCAGAGAGAGAGAATGGTTTCAAAGACTTTTATCTTTATTTTTCATAGAGAGTTCAGAGGTGAGCAGAAGATGGGTTTCAGGCAGTCTTCCAAATTACAACTTAAATAATGAACTTTCTGGTGGTCAGTGCCACTGAGAATGCACTAGACACATGCCATAGTGCAATTTCATCTATAAAGTGGACAATACATACCAGGTGAAGATGCTGAGAATGGATTGAGATAACAAGAGAACAGTCTTTTCATCTATGGCTGAGGCACAACAGGCACTTTATAAAGCTCATTACTTAATTTCAATGTTTTTATTTGTTAACCAGTCTTTTCCTCCTTTTTATTGTTTCTTCCTTTCCACTATTTCTCTATTTTATTCTTTTATTTCTTAAATCTTAGTCAGAAAATATCAAGTAATTTGATGGTTAAATACAGAGAGGGGCTAAAGAGATGTCTCCCTTAGGAGGCCTTCTTGCTCTTGCTGAGGACTTGGGTTCTGTTCCTTGTACTCACATATGGTGCTTTACAACTGTAAATAACTGCAGATCCAGGGGATCTGATGTCCTCTTATAATTTCCATGGGCACTGCATGGATACATGTAGACAAAATACTCAAACACGTAAAATAAAATAAATCTAAACGTTTTAAAAGATACAGTGAGGCATATGCTAAGGTGTTTAAAAATTTAGTCAGTTATAACTAGAATTCCCATCAGCAGTAATCACCACCCTCACAGTGCACTCATAGGCAACACATAATGTGTCCAGAACTTGAGCAAATTCACTATAGTATTATTTAGTTTCTACCACTTATTGTTTGAATTTGTTATTTAATACATTTCTAAAGTAAATGTGTTTGTATACTCAAGCTCATCCAGGTGTGTGATATATTCTAGTTTGCTTTCTCCCTTTAGGTGGGAAACTGTTTTCTTCCCCATTGTACAATCATATTGGCTTATTCATCTTTTCCTAAATAATCCTATCATAGGAAAGTGTTTTCAAATTATTTGGTTTTTACTATTGTGTGGTTTTACCTATACTTAATAAAAATGAAAATTCTGAACTGTTATTTATGCTGTCCCTTATCTTTCACCTTCTCCTTCATTCACTGTATTGAAGACTAATAACATGCTTCCTTTGGATTAACATATGCTTTCCATTCATTTTTTACACAATTAAGCTATATATGTGTGTACAGATGTATGTGCATGTATGTACTTGTCAATCATATGCTGAAATTCTTACTCTCACAGTTAGAATATTCTGGAGTGGGGCCTTTTGAAAGTAAGTAGGCTGGGAGAGAGGAGCTTTCGATGAATGGAATTCATGCCATTATAAACAAGAAATGAAAAAGCAGAGAAAGAACCCGCAACTCTTCCTCACTGTGAAGACCCTGCAACTTCCTATCTGTAAGGCACAAAGCTGGCTCTCAGAACATCCTGAATCTGTGGATTTCTTGATCTTGGACTCTCAACTCTCCGAATGTGAGAAATAAGTTATCATTGAATATAAGTTCTCAGTTTTTTGTCTTGTGTTATAGCTTAACTTGTAATATAGTGTTAAAATATATAATTTAAGATTGAAAGATAATCTACTCATAGTATATAATATGATAATTTAAATTTTTTCTGGGAGCTTATAGCCCTATATTCCTGATTGATTTTCATATTTCTCATATTATCCATGAAAAGAACTGATACAAAACAAGTGTGCAATAAAAGTTTCATAGTCAATATACTAGTGATTAATATATTAGTTATACAGAATTAGTTAATTAATATATTAGTTATACAGAAATAAGCTCAGTAAGTTGTACACCTGAATGATTCCTTTACAGTAAAATGGCTAATAGCATAACATAGTAATCTCTCACAAAGAAGCTTTTCAGTTGCGATCAGAGGATTAGCTTCCACAAATCTTGCACTTACTCCTCAATTTGTAGTGCACAACTCATTGGTGGTTAACAAAAGTACTTTTGGTGCACTGTGAACTGAAATTAAAACCACTTCTATTTTTTTCACTGTTTAGAATTTTGATATAAATGATGAAAACATCGAGATTTTTTCCAAGGTTCATTTATGAATCTTCTGTACCAAGAAAGCAATGGACCATTTCCAACATTGGGTGTTAATAAATTGAAAATGAGTACCTACCTAACTATTATTGATGAATCTGCTTCATTTCTCTCTTAATATTTCTGTAATCAACTTCTAGGATAGATAGCAAGCTAGAAGCTACTTCCATGAGATCTGGGTAATCAGAAGAATCAGAATAATTACAAAGATTCTAATTGAAGAAAGGAAGAGGGAAAAACATTTGGAATTCACAAAGGTAGAACCATGAGATTTGTGGAAGAAGAAAAGTGAGTCAAGGAAAAGGAGCCAAGGTGAGCATAAAAATTTGGCAGTGCAGCTACCAGAGACAAACATGGGTGAAATCTCAAGACAGAGGCATCGGTAACAACTTTCAGAACAGGATTGCAGTAGCACAGGAGACAATCCTAAGAAGTGAGAAATGGAATTACATAAAATTTAAACCCTTCTGCAGGGAAAGGAAACAATCACCAGAAAAAGACAAGCTAAAGAATGATTATTCCATGGCCAGCATTACATAAGATAAGAGATTCATATTTAGAACACACACACACACACACACACACACACACACACACACACACAACTGCAAAAGTTAAACAGCAAAATAAGTAATCTGAGCAGAAAATGGGCTAATGAATTAAACACTGTTGAAAAACATAAATTCAATGAACAATGAATAACACAAAAAGGGTTCCACATCCTTAGCTGTCAGAGAAATGTAAATGAATACTGCTTAGAGATTCCATTTCACCCAGTCAGAACAATTGACAAAGATATGAAGAAATGGGTAGTCTTTCTTATACACTACTAGTGAGTATGTAAACAGATACAATAACTCTCAAAGTTCTTATGGAGGTTTCTCAAAAAACTAAAAATAGAACAACTATGTGACCCTAGTATATAACCATTGATATATCCAGGAAGGATACTATGTGTGCATAACCATGTTTATAGCTGCAATATTCACACTAGCTGATAAATGTGACTAGCCTGTATGACTACCAATGGTTGAGTGGATCAAAATTTAGTACATATACAAAACTGAATTTTCTTCACCCATGGAGAAAAATGAAATCATGACATTTGCAGAAAAATGGGTGTATCTGGAGATCATTATAGTAAGTTCAGTCAGGCATAAAGGAAAGATAATTCAATTTTTTTTCTCAAGTAGAATTTAGATATAAGTCCCCCCTACTCATTTCTCAGAACCCATTCAATTACTTCAAAGTTAATCAACTGAGCATTTGTCCCAGGAGTAATAACTAATTATAATGATGGGCAGAGCTGCAACACCCATGCATCTATATATACAAACACATTATATGTGCATATATACATACACAAAATAAATAAATTTAAAAATGTAAATGAATAAATATATAAATATAGATTGAGTTATAAATTGGTATATGAGTACATATTTAAATATTTCTCTTAAATTTATGTTACTTTATATTTTCACATTCAAAAATTACTCTGACAGGAATCCCATACAGTTAGTAAGGCAGCTCTCTTATACAGAGAGAGAGAGAGAGAGAGAGAGAGAGAGAGAGAGAGAGAGAGAGAGAGAGAGGGAGAGAGAAAGGATAAAAAATGGAGAGAATATCATGAAAATAAGAAGAGGTCTCTTAGGGAATAATTAGGTCATAATTAAGAGAAGGAGGAAGAAAGAGAAAAGAGTTATAGGATACATGTTGCAGGGAAGCCCAGTAACCGACATTTATTTTGAGCAAGGAAAAGGATCAGCCAGAAGGGCAATGGAACATGGGGAAGGGTTGCTGATACAACTGGAGTCCTGTGAGAACTGAAGTGGAAAAACTCTCATAGTTATGTCTACAACCCAAGAGCTGGGGCCAAAAGTATCTTCACAAGATAACTGTGTTATCTAAGATCACTTACAGTTTTCAGCCATCAATCTTTACTTTAAATATGAATAAAGATTCATATTGTTGTTGCATTTAGACTGATGTGCTCAAAGGAACTTTTTAAATCGTATTTAGATATGGTTTTTTGTAGTTCAATGCTATTACCCATTTGCTTCTTGAAATAACTGCAGAGTTATCTTTCCTTGCATATGTCTTAATTACCTGGGGCAGTTTGTTTGTTTGTTCATTTCGGTGTTTTCACAAAACCTAGTGTTTTGCAGATGCTTCCAAGCACCTGTGGGTTTTTTTTTTTTAATCTAACCCATATTGCATTTGTGTTCATAGAGTTGGTTTTCCTAAGAAAAGGTCTGATATGAAATTTATTACATACCTAAGTAGCCGGTAATAGAGATTCTGTGAAATATGTTTTCCTACCTGAAGACAGCTTACTTTCCTTGAGAACTAAATTGTCTGTCTGTGCTTAGAATAGTGCTTAGCATGAAACAAAATTCCACAAATACAATAAATGAATGAATGAAAGCCAGGAAGATGGATCTCCAAGTAAAAGTGCTTGTTGCTAAGTGTGTGTTCTATCCCTGGAGTCCATATAGAGGAAACAAACGACATCTGGAAGTTGTCCTCGGACCTCCACATATGTGCGCGCGTGCGCGCGCACACACACACACACACACACACACACACACACACACACACACACACACAAAAGCATACACATACACACACTAAATAAAAAAATGTTAAAAATTAATGAACAAATACATACAAATATAAACAGAGGTGCAAATTGAGACATAGGTGTATAATTAAATATCTTAAATTTTTGTGTTACTTCATAATATTTTCACATTGAAATTTCTTCCTTTGAAAGTAACACTACACAGTTAACAAGGCAGGTAATATTATGACTTTGTACATCTTCCAATATTGTAACTGGAGACTGAAAATGGTTCCCCAAAGTTAAGATTGTGTTCAGTGCCACAGCTAAAATTTGGATTAAGATTTCTCTGTCATGACTTTGGTGACTTTTTTTCTTTACTGCTCAGTTCTCAGTTTCATTGACTCATAGCTGAAACCCAAGTTTTCCCTGCTTCCCTCTGCCAGGTTTCCTTTCCTCTCCATCTCTCCAGAGGCATGGTGAGCTACTTCTGAGCCTTCTCCCAACACAGCATCCTAACATGCTGAGAAATGAGTCACTGCTGAGCCTCCTTGTCAGCCAGTTGGCACACTTTCAAATGATCCACTGAATGGTAAATGCACAGATAACACTGGGATAAAATGAGTTCCTCTTATTGATTTTCCAAACCAATATGGCACGGGTGCTCCCTCTTTGTGCCATCTCCTCCCTCTGCCCAGATGCGTTCTGTGCTCATCCATCATTTTAATTAGACATTACACCTGGCACAAATGCTGAGTTGATTAACCTTAAAGGAGCTGAATAGGATCTCTGATAGTTAACGTGGGGCCCCTGACATATTATAACTCATGTTAACATGTACTGTTGCACAAACTCACAGCTTCTTCAGCCCACTTTCCAAAGCTACGATACAGGGTAATAGCATCTACAGAGAGCGCTTTGCGAAGCATGCTCCCATAATAATGTTGTGGAATGTAAGATTTAAAAGATGGATTGGTATGGACTTTGCAGATACCACTTTTTAATGTTTATATAAATGCACCTTCTGTGTCATGGGGGTTATGAGCATTGGCACTTGTGGCAGAGGGTAGCAAAGGAATAGATGGTGCTTTTGAAGCTGAATAGCATGAGGTTTCATCCCTTATAACTATTATCTTTGACCAGTCTCTTCAGTTTTCTGGTCTCAAACTCCTCAAATGAGAAACAGGGATAGAAGGGAATGTGGCAGCTTCTTTTCATTGCTCCAGTGTCCAGGATGACTGGACATCAATGTACATCTCAGCTATGGTTAAGATCCTGGAGAGTCTTTATTCTCCAGTGCTGGTTAAGTAGAGATAATGTAGCCCAGAGGAGCCAAAGAGTCTTTATTCTCTTTCTGTAATTTCATAAAGATAACTATAAAGATCAGATATACTGTGAACTTCCCATGAGTGTCACCACAACATTCTTGACCCCTCTAGAGCCACAAGCAAAATAAAGCAAATGATGTTCTTGGGAATGTTTTCCTCCTATTGGGTTGCCTTTTCCAGCCTTGATAGGAGGGCTTATGTCTTGCCTTACTGTATCTTGTTTTGTCATATTTAGCTGTTGTCTCTTGGAGGCTGGCTCTTTCCTAAAGGGAAACAGAGGGAAAATGGATCTGGGGAAGAAGGGAGATGAAGGAGAAGCTGGGAGGAGTGGAGGAAAGGGAAACTGGTCAGGCTCTATTGTATGAGAGGAGAATTTATGTTCAACACAAAAGAAAAAGAAAAGAAGAGAAAAGAGAACAAAACTGAAAGTCTTCATTCTTTCCCCAAATCTCCCTAGTTGTTATTGTTACAGCACTTTAAAATTTTTGTTATTAGTAAAGCTAATGACTATATATATTTAAGGGTGTGGTTTACTGTGTTTTAACATATTACATGTAAAATAATAAAATCAGTGTATTTGTCATATCCATCACTTCACATATTTATAATTACTTGTGATGAGAACATAAAAATGATTTTGATGCATTTTTAATTTTCAGTGAAATACTGTTGATCACAGTCACCTTACCGGGCAATACATTTTTCTCTCTTATTTAGCTCTAACTTTACACCTACTAATCAAACTTCCTCTGCCTCGTTCTCCAACATTTTTATCTCTGGCTTCCAGGACCCATGGATCGTTTTTTATAATAAGAATTCTACTTTAAATGTAGAGATGACTAGTTGCAGTTCTGATTTATATTTATATGATGACTAATGGTGTAAACACTTTTTCATAGACTATGTCTATGTCGTTTTTTTAGGAAATAGCTGTTCATATTTTCCACACATTTTAATTGCACTATATATGCTTTTGTTACTGAATGGTTTAGTTTCAGACACAAATGATGTTAAAAACAAAGCAAAACTAACAAACAAGCAAAAAAAGAAAACACAGAAGAGATTTTTCATATCATAAGCCTGGAAAAGGATTATTTTTAGGTAAAACCCACAAAACACAAGAAACCAATAAAAAATAAAGGGTTAAGTGTTATTACATTTAATTTTAAATATTTCTGCACAGCAAAAGAAGCAACAGATGGGAGAGATTGGGAGAAAATGTATATGAGCTATTTCCTTCACAAAGTTTCTTTTTTGATGAAAGGAAAGATTATTTTTTGTGATATTTGGCATTTGGCTCACAGATCCCACTTTGGTTTTGAATCACTGATAAATGGGACTCTATATTCCATGACAGCAGGGGCTGAGGTAAGCTGATGGTCTTTCTGATGCTAAGAACAGTGGCACATACACAATAGGGGTGAAGCATCAGAGACACCCAGCAAAAGCAAAGAGGAAGAAAAAGCATGCTCTTGTCTGAGTAGTATTTTTTTTTTTTGTCTCTTAAATATTATTGATTTACTAAGAAAATTTCCCAATTTGCTTTTGGTCAACTTCTGAAATTTTAGTTAGGAAAGTATACTGAGGAAAAGAAAAACAAACAAACAAAAACAAAAAGCTCTTATCTCTGCAAGGCAACTATCCCTGTAGTTGGACCAGTGTAGCAAAACTAGATTTGGGTTTTAGGATTTATGTGACATCAGTCAATTTACAGTCACTTCTAAGCCTTGTATTTCTTTTTATTAAGTTATAAGCAAAGAATACATATATACATACATATATATGTGTATATATATATATATACACATATATATGTATGTATAAAATGTATTATGTGTCCAGAGTCCTGCACACTCATTATTAAGTAAACAGTGATTAATAGTCATTTGACACACCATAGCAACAGACAAAGAAGGAAAGAGATAGAGAAGCTTCTGAGCAAAGCAACTGATTCCATAAATGAATACAAGTTATGAAAAGGTTAAGTTTTCTGGCTTTGCCTTAAAATGTAGAAATAAGTAGGTTCTCCAGAAATTCTTCGAAATGAAAATTTGTGTTCTGTTACAATGATCTTATTTTTTATATTCTTGTGTGGAAATCAAAGGCAAGGCCCAGAAGATAGGCCTACAAGCACCTCGTTTTATCTCCCAAAACTTAAAGACTTCAAAGGTGGCCTACTTAAACAAAATCCCTGACCTCTAATCCTTGTCCATTTCTGTAAAAAGGCTGACCTTTCTCTGGCTTATGGCTCATGGCAAACAGAAACATCCAGACCCACAGAAACACTTCCGAGTCTGGTGCTTACAATGTACTGAGCTAATAGGTTTCGTCTTTGAGGCGAACAGAACTTAGGATCTCTTAAAGAGAAATCGTACCACTCCTGTTCAATAAATGGCTACATTTCTTCAAATGACATAATACATACTCACAACCTCAGCTCCAGAGTCACATGTTCAGGATGCCTTCCCTGGGATCATCTCTTACCATCCTCTTAAAGTACCATCCATAGAATGCTTCACTCCTCAGTCACTGTATCTGACATTAGCTTCCCTGCTTTGTGCGTTTGTTAGTTCTTGCATAACCCCTTTGAAGCATAAGGTCAGTCATAGGAAGGTTGAAACAATTTATTTTGGAATCATTAAATTATGAATAAATTAACCATAAAAGATTATTATCCACTTGAAATATTTTCAATTAAAGAGAGCTGAGTTCATGAACAGA
This sequence comes from Peromyscus attwateri, assembly GCA_902168425.1. Taxonomy (NCBI): domain Eukaryota; kingdom Metazoa; phylum Chordata; class Mammalia; order Rodentia; family Cricetidae; genus Peromyscus; species Peromyscus attwateri. The sequence goes on along the minus strand of CABHPP010114904.1, from coordinate 7,514 downwards.
CTCTTCTTTCAGTTGTAGTCTAGGCAGGTAATGTAGGCTATGAATTACAGCTTAGCCTGTCAACAATTAGCATACAAAGCCAGACTAGACTAGTTAGTAAGTGACTGTCAGTTAGCACCAAACATACCTTTCTCCATGAAATAGAACATTCACCTTTCTTGTCATCTGGGGTGCTAAGAGAAGGTTTCAAGTTAAGAGACCGAAGAAAAGATAAACCCACCTTACTACACCTGCTTGATGGAAACAGCAGCATTGGCTTTCTATTGCTGCAGCTGAATCCAGTCCTGAGTCTCTCCCATGCTTAGAAACAGTCCAGGTAGCCCCATCCCCAGAAATGCTGGCCTGTGCCTGCCAGACATTCCTTTCCAAGGCACTGAATCCCAGCTCTGTGAAAATCTTTTGCCATGTTCCTCGGATCTGATGATATTAATATTGTTCTTTCTCTTTCTCCATTTGCTCCTCCTCTTGGAGGACACCACTAACTTTTACTTACCCCTTCTTCTCCACTTTCCATTCTTCAAAATATGATTAACCATTTTTGTATCAAGCAATGTTCTTTTTAAGTGACCACTGGGGATTTGGTTTTTACTACACCATGACAGAATATAGCTAATTTGTAGAATTGTAATATATTTGAACTATAATATTCATAAGGAATTGGGCACAGTGTTCATCTGTAGGTTTTATGCATTAATTCTGACTCTTATTGATTATTATTATCATCTTGCCTTATTTTGGTAAAAATATACATAACATGAAATTTGATGTTGCGTATGGAACACAAAGGTATACAATTCCTGGTAATAAGTAGTTTGATATCCTTGTGTAACAATAGCTATTATATATCTCAAGATACTTTTAATTGTGATGAGCTAAAAAAGCTATCCCAGAAGACATCTGCTTCCCATTTGCCCTCACCTTTGGCAACTACTGCTCTCCTCCCTTTATCTCTATGTTTGTTTGTCCCAGTATATAATGTAAGTGTAAAACACAGTATCTCATTTTACATCAATTAGGAGAAAGCTTCTAAATTATATCTATTAATATAAAGGCCCTAGAATATAATCCATTTTTATAATTTATTCTATTAATTGACATTACAGAATACCAGTTTTCATGATGACATTCTCAAACATAATTTGTGTCTGTTTATCCCCCTCTTCTCCTCTGTCCTACCATTCCTCAATTTGTACCAGTCTATACCCTGTGGCCTTAATTCCGTTCTCATTATCTCATAAGTTCTGTTGCCCTTCATGCTTTCTTTCAATATTTTTTAAAGGTGGATGGTTTTCTTACATGTAGTTATTTATTTTTATTTATTTATTTTTCATTGATATGGATGAACATTTTACTATTTCTCATTTATAGTTATTATGAACAATAATTCTATGACCATGGGCATACAAATACCTATAAAATTCATGTTTTTAATTATTTGAGTATATGACTTGTCATTGTGATGCTGTGACAGAAGTACCATTTTCATAAAAGGAATTCCCCTTCTATCAGACACTTTTATAGACTTTGTGACTTAGATATGAAAATGACCATAGTTGAATGTTGCAGCTCCACAAAACCTTGATTCAACATAGAAATGAAACAGATGCTGGTTGTGTACTTTTCTTACGTCTGCCAGTGACAAAGTACCAAAACCTGTTCATTTTCACGCATAACAAATACTCATCTCTATTTGTTCTAGAGGCTGAGATGACCGGATAAAGGAACAGAAAGATCCAGTATCAAGCAAGGACACATTCTCTCAGGCTGCAATACTCTTATTGTTTTCATATGTTAGAAAGGACAAAAACCTCCCTGGAGAGTCATAGTCTCTTTTATAAGAGAACTTATTCTTGATATAGGCCCCTCTCCAAAGCCTTACCTATTAATATCAGAATGTGTTCATATGTGAGAGTAGGTTTCTACATGTGACGCTAAAATAAAGAACATAAACATTTAGTACATGATGTACCTAGTCCGTAAATCACTGAAGCATGTGGCATCACAGAGCTTTGTTATTTAACTGACTCAGACTGTGCTCAACACAATCTTAGTTCTTACCAGGAATGCACAAGAGTTGCAAGCTCTCTGAATCCTGACAACACTTACAGATTTCTGATCTTTTACATAATAGTAATCCTAATATAAAGGTAGTATCTGGCTGTGGTTTTGTTGGTAGCAGTATTATTAATGTGCAGGCACCTTGAAAAGAACAAGTGTCCCACATTAGGCTGCACATGGTTGTTGTCTGGGTGGCAATGGAAAGATTGAATAGATGGAGAAGGGTGGGTTAATTGATGGTATTCTCTCTCTAATTCTGACACTGCCAGCACTGTTATGCTCTGCTGAATGACATAAGCCCTCCCACTTTTTTCTTTTAGTTTGGCTTTGTGTTACTGAGAAAAGCTAGACTTAGAAAAAGTTCTTAGTAAATTTGGAAAGAGAGTGTAAGAAAATAACAGAAAAACCCGAGACAAAAATTATTTCCTTGCAATACAAATTACTAAGATTTATTCTAAGTTATTTATTTGGTTACAATCAGTTTTGTCTGGTAAGTTTCTAAGTATCCACAAATGCATAAGTTTTTGTGAAGGTGCTAGAGCACAAACATAATTAGCCACGGGCTTTTGCTACCACCCCTTTCCCAGCCCTAGACACCATTCACTATAAGATAATATGAGATAGATAAGTTTTCACTGCTAAGTATGTCTAGGATAAATCATTACACAGCACACAGGAAATGCCCCATGCTGCATTGATCATCAGCAGTCTAGAAATAAAATATCTCAGTATAGCATGGTACTATTCTGTATGTCAGGTACTGTGCTGCTAGATCTGGGTCTTGTGAACAAGATTAATGATGTAAATCCATGTTTTCTAAAGCCTTTAGAAACTTGTTTTAGAAGGAGACTGTGTACAGGGAAAAGTGTTGAAAGTCTTCCTGGGTGATGTTTTTCTGAAGAAACAGACTTATAGGAAGCTAGGAAACAGATAATATCCGTGATATGAATGATGCGATGAAAGGAAAAATTGGAGAAGAGAAGAAGTCAGAGAGGATTTTAGAACAAGGGAGAAATTGGAAAAACATGAGGCAGCTAAGCGCTAATTATTGGAAAGAGCCAAACAGAAGAACTTAATTGATAGATTGTACTATGTGCACCAGACATCTCTGTTATCATCCAACTTGACAATATCCAAGCCTGCATATCAATCTATATGCATGCTTGCCTTGAGATTTTTGTTTACCCCTTTTGATATCAAAGAAGTGAACAGATTGACTTACACTTTTATGTGATCCAGTGTAGAAGACGGAAGTATCACAGCACAGAGTAGGAGATATCCTCAACTTGTCTCAGTGGAAGCAGACATACACCACCAAAGAGAAGAGAAGAAAGAATTCCCTGGGGAAATCTCTCTCATTCTCTCTCTCTCTCTCTCTCTCTCTCTCTCTCTCTCTCTCTCTCTCTCTCTCTCTCTCACACACACACACACACACACACACACACACAAACAAACATACATTTAACAAATTTGTAAAATTATTGCAGTTTATCACGTAGGTAACAGTAACAATAACATTATGTTTTCAAGGCTGAGGTGACAATGCACATCTTTCAATTTATTCTTTTGTATTAGCCAATGAAAGAACAAGGGCTTCATTTACTCCTATTTAGAATGAAGTACATGTAGTTCATGCATTTTAATTATTTATTTCTGAGCATGTATTTTTTGCTTCTTAGAGATTATTTTTTAAGTTACATGGATATTAAACTCAGTTTCATTGAATGTTCTTAAAATTCAGTTCAACAGTGGAGATCAGGCCAAAGGTGAGACTTGATTTTTATATGCCATGCATGTCACTTCTGCCTTCTCATGTGTTCATCACAGGGATTAGGTTACAGAGTTCTGCTACCTCTAGTCCTTTCAGGGACATAAGCATTTTCTGTATAAAATACACACTACCAATAGAAATGGTTCTCAACCTTCCTAATACTGGGATCCTTTAATACAGTTTCTCAGGTTGTGGTGACCCCGATTCATAAAACTTGTTTCCTTGCTACTTCATAACTGTTATTTTGCTACTGTTATGGATCATAATGTAAATCTCTGTGTTTTCTGATGGTCTTAAGCAACCCATATGAAAGGGTTGTTTGATTGCCCAAAGGGTCAAAACTCACAGGTTGAGAACCTCTGATCTGCATTTTGTTAGTAATTATATACAACTTTCCTAGTGCTAAATGAGTCCCCTAGTTCTGGGGAATGGCCAACATCTGATAGCTACATACCATCAGTGCTCAGTGTCTGCTGACTGTAAAAGTAGCACACAATTATGTTATGAGTGGGTGATAGATGGATGGAATGATAGATAGAGGATGAAAGGAGTGAATTTTGGAAAAATGAGGAGCTATAATCCATGTTCATGTGTCTTTAGTTTGTAGTAAACACTAAGCAGGTACAGACTGATTTAGACACTGCTCAGCTTTCCATGCCTTTTCTAAGCTTCATCTCCCATTACCTTTCCCCAATGCTCTGCTTGGTCATTAACTCAGGCTGTGATGGGAATAAGATTTTTTTTTTTGGTTTTTTGAGACAGGGTTTCTCTGTGTGTAGCTTTGTGCCTTTCCTGGAACTCACTCTGTAGCCCAGGCTGACCTCGAACTCACGGAGCTCCACCTGGCTCTGCCTCCCGAGTGCTGGGATTAAAGGCATGCACCACCACCGCCCAGCTGGAAAAAGGAATTTTTAATAGATTTTCTCAGCTTGAATTTCTCCCAGATCTAGTATATTGAATTTCTATTAGTGGGTCCCTGTGGTTCAGGGTCAAAATATTCTGTTTATTATTTATCATATGACATTGCTTAAAGAAACTAATGACTACTTTATAGAATTGGAAGACAGAAGAGACACTTTTACTGGATTCTATCCCATTCAGTAAATAGGACAGGAGGTGTCATGGCAGTTTAGCTATTCTAAGAAATGTCAGGTTGAAAGTCCCTTGTATGATATGAACAAATATTGCTGAAGTCCTAATGAAACAATATTGTTGATCAAACTATTTCTAAAGTCAACCCTACATCTCATGCATTAGTATATACAATAAAACAGATATTGCCTAAATTTTTCAGAAAATTCAATTGGAAATGTGCATTCTATAACTGGTACAGGAAGGTGGTTGGCTTTCAATTCCCTCAACCATTCTTTCAGGTTACCTTTTTAAGTTTTTTTTTTTTTCTGGAAATATATTTCTTTTCATTTTGGAAAACATTATTTCCTGTAACTTTGTGAATTTGGTTTCACCTCTTCCACAGCAGGTGCAAATAAGATCACTTTTCAAAGTCCAATGTCTATACTATATGTGTGAAAATTGTCTTGGATTTTTGCTAACCAGACTGACACTGAAAACTAGAAGAATGCTTGAGGTTCTCTGTATGCTCTTAGTTTAGACTCTACACAAGGAATTTGTTTACAAGATAAGTACAGCACTGGAAGTGGAATAATTGGGCTTTAGTGAAATTATTTCAATACCTAGCTCAAATTATATCTGAAGGTGGAAACCATTACTAAAATTCTCAGCAAAGAGAACCTGTAAGTTCTTTTTTTTTTCTTTTTTCAAGTTGGCATGAATAAGTCCTTTTCTTGTCTCTATCTCCCATTCCTTTCTTGCTTACAATTGACTTAGCTTTTTATTTTTTCCTTATTGACATCTATTCATTTCATAAAATGCTAGGTCTCCTTATGATCATTTTAAATATGTATAGTATGCACTTTGCTCATATTTATTACCACACTAGGGAACAGAGCCAAGTGTGGTGACACGTCTTTAATCCCAGTACCAACCATAGAGGCCTGGAGGGCTGTACAGACAGACAGAAAGTGACAGAGCTGTGTAGGAAGAGGAAGTGAGGTAGCTGGGCTAAGATAGCCAGTGGGAGGGCAGAACAGCAAGGCAGTAAAGGCATGGGTAGACAGGAAGTAACTCTCATTTGGAAGCTACAGAGTTGGTGAGGTAAGATTGGCTGGTGGCTTTCCCTGTTTCCTTGATCTAAGGCTTTCACCCCTATATTTGGCTTCATGTTTTTTATTTAATAAGACCATTTAGAAATTCATCTACATATCTGTCTTCCTGAAACCAGCATATTTCTCTTAAAACAGGATCTACAGTTCCATAGATGTTTTTCAACAAATGCCATAGTTTCTAGTTTCACTCTTCTTCAAGACTGAGTAAAAGTCCCCTGTTATACTCAATATCCCACATTTCCTTCACTCATTCATCTGTTGATTGGATATATGGGCATCTAGTCTGATTGTATAACATATATTGCAAATAAGACTGCAACAAACATGGATATTCTGTTACTTCTGTTGTATGTTGACGTAGATACTTCCTGTACATTACATTTGAATTTAAAATGTCCTTCATACTTTCAATGCTTACTCTCCAGCTACTAGTATTGATTTAGAAGCTTCTGGAACCTTTAGGATGTAGGTTCGAGTAGAAGTAAAGTTAGGGATGTAACATCTTCTTGTTCTGGTCCACAGTCCAGGCTTCCTGGTCCACAGCCATGTGATCAGCTTCTAGATACCCCAACTTAGATGCTTGGTCATGTATTCTTAGCTATAAGAGATGGTAATCCTCTAAAACCATGAAGAGACAGAAAGAATTCCTCCTTGACATTTCTGTAATTCCTTAGGTCACAGGAACACAGAGTAACAAATTTTGGGTATATATCTACAAATGATAAAGTTGAATCATATGATAGTTTTGTTTTGTTTTCCAGATTTTCAGATTTCAGGAATCCATACTGATTTCACTGATGGCTAAGATAATTTACATTTCTGCCAGTAACTGGTTTTAATTCTTTTTGATCCCTCACCAGTATTTGTTGTTGTTTCTTTTCTTAATGAGTGACTTAATTGGGGTCTGTGGAATAGTTGTAGTTAGAACCACAGTCATAAGGATAATGAGCCTCTCTTAGGTATTATAAAGTCTTATGATGATACCCACCTTCTGTTCGCCTATGTATTATTCCTAGTCTCTGGAAGGTAACTTTTAAAGATTCTGATTTGGGATAGTAGGAATCCACACTCAATTTCAGTGGTTTCAAAAACAAATCCTACTTTTTTGCCATATGATTCTGTAGATTAAATATTTAGAATGAGCTCAGCAGATTTGCTGTTCTGGTCAGAGCTTGTGTCCTTGGTGCACATGTTTATCTTTCTTATGTTTTTTTTTCTTTCTTTTTTTTTTTTTTGAAGGGTGGTGGTTGTTTGCTTTATTGAGGCATGGTTTCCTTGTGTAGCCTTGACTGTTCTGGAACTAGGTCCATAAGACCAGGCTGGCCTTGAACCCACAGACTCCACCTGCTTCTGCTTTCATGTGTTGGGATGAAAGGTGTGTATAGTTGGAAGTTTTCCTGAGTCCCACCTGGCCCATGGTCGGGACAAATCTCTCACTCACAGTCATGCACCCTTTTACAAAATAATCACACAGAAGCTTAATATTATTTATAACACTT
>CABHPP010114903.1:0-35542 GCA_902168425.1 Peromyscus attwateri | reverse complement strand
TGGGCTCCAAACCCCAAACCTTCCGCTTTCTGGGGATACTGGGGAGCTTTCTGGTGATACCAAGGACCTCTTGCTTCAGGCTTTGGAGTACAGCCTCCTGGAGGACCACCTACTGGAATATGAGTCTGGGGCAAACTCAGTCCCATCACAGGAGCCTGGTGAGATGCAGGAAGAACTTTTACTGAGCTGGGGCTAAACTAGAGAACCCTCACCTGCCCGAGGCTGTATGAGAGGACAACAGAACCCTAGAGGAGAGGAGGAAAGATAAGGATGCTAGGATGACAGGGGCGGGCGGGAAGCTAGCGCACCATGAAGGGCAATATCGACAGGCAGTTTTACCTCGTCCTCAGGCGGGAAGCAAGAACATGCTTCTGAGGAGCCACATGCAGCATGGCAGGTGGAAGCTGTCCCCAGCCCCAGGCTTCAACACCCAGCTCTGATGACTGGTGAGGACCTGGGGACCTGTTGGTGTGGGCTAGCGCTGTGGGGCTAGCACAGGTCTTCCCCAGTACATACCTATTCTCCCAGGCAGAACACTGTGGACCACTCACCCCTCACATCTGTACCTCAGTGGGAGGTGAATGGGTCTTGGGGTGTGGAACTAAGTGCCCCCCCAATACCTACCACTCAGCCTTGGTCTGTACACAGAGCGCAATCTAGGGTTCCTGGATGTGACCATCATGTACAAGGGCCGCACAGTGCTACAGGCAATGGTGGGGTACCCCAGCTGCGTGTTCCTGTATAGCCCCATGAACTCGGCGATAAACCCGGCACCCCAGCCAGTGATTTTTCCCAGCCCCGCTGAACTACCAGACCAGAAGCAGCTGCGTTACACAGAGACACTTCTGCAGCATGTGTCTCCAGGCCTTCAGCTGGAGCTTCGGGGGCCTTCACTGTGGGCCCTTCGCATGGGCAAGTGCAAGGTGTACTGGGAGGTGGGCAGCCCCATGGGCTCCACTAACCCCTCCACCCCAGCCCAGCTGTTGGAGCGCAACTGCCATACCCCAATCTTCGACTTCAGCACTTTCTTCAGAGGTCAGTGAGGTGCCTATCTGGGGTGCTGTCCTTGTGGGTCCCTGGAGCCTTTCTTAACCTGCTCACCAGAGCTACCTCCTAACAGAGTTGGAAGAGTTTCGGGCCCGGAAGCGGCAAGGATCACCACACTACACCATCTACCTGGGATTTGGGCAAGACTTGTCGGCAGGGAGGCCCAAGGAGAAGAGCCTAATTCTGGTGAAGGTAGAGCCTGGGTTGGCAAGCAAAGGTGGGTGTGGGCTCCTGGGTGGTAGCCCTAACAAATGTCCTTCCACAGCTGGAGCCATGGCTATGCAAAGCACACTTGGAAGGTGTGCAGCGTGAGGGTGTGTCCTCCCTGGACAGCAGCAGTCTTGGCCTGTGCCTGTCTAGCACCAACAGTCTCTATGATGACATTGAACACTTCCTCATGGAGATGGGTCAGTGGACCTAACCCAGAATTGCAACTCCCAATAAAGAGTTGAGAACCAGTGCCGTCCTGAGTCAGCTTACTCCCTAGCTGTATGTCACCTCTTTATTGGACCTGGTGGGGCCCCATGAAGGCTGACACCCCATCCCTGCACACTAAGCCTCCTTTGCAGCACTCATGTTTACAGTGAAGATCTGGCCTGAGCTATCGCACCCCTTACTGGATACAAAGGCTCTAAGACAGGCATCGGGAACATGCTTACAGTGCCAGGTGTACCGGGGAAGGTGGGATGTGTGTCTGTCTGAGTCTGAGACCCACAGCACCGTGTCCTGTCTCCTGACAGAAGCCGAAGCAACTAGAGTAAGAAAACTGCTATAGCAGAGGCTCACTGGTGAGTGCTGGCACTGACTATGGGCAGAGAGAGGAGCTTCCCACTGGGCCATCAGGCTTTCTGGAACCAAAAAAGCTTCACCTTCCAAGCACTGAGTACACAGAAAAGTTTCTAAAGATAAGCCATTTTTGATAAATTAGAACACAATGGAAACAGTGTATCTATAATATACATATAAAAAAAGTCCAGTTTTCAATTGTAAGCAAGACAGGTGCAGACAGGTGTCATGGGAAGCTCAGAGGCAGGAGTGCTGGTAGCCCCGTTTCTTTCCCACTGGGGATGCCTCCCCACAGTGGCCAGTCTCAGGTCTCAGCACCCTGAGTGGGTGGCTCTTCCCCAGCTTCAGTCTTCTTGTGTCTGCGCATATGCCTGTATTTGTCCACATAGGCCTTCACCAGGTTGGCCACCTTCACAGGGTTGATTTCGCCACTCTTGCTGTGGCAGATCTGAAGAAAGAACACATCACCCTGAATGCTCTCAACCTGTCAGAGACCAACCCATGCAGGCATCCTTGCCCTGGCCTTGGTCTTGTTAAGAGTACATGCCCCCTGTCCGTCGTCGTCGTCCGTGTCCCCCCCCCCCCCCCGTAACCACACTTAACAGAGCTGCTGACGTTTCTCTACATGTGTCAAAGGTCAGTAGGAAGCTAGAGACTTGTTCCTATGGAAAGATCAGCCCATCTCTCAGGGACTCAGATCTTCCAAAGAAACTGGGTGGACTGGGGAATTTTAAATTCCTCATCTTTTCAGTTTTAACAAGCATGGGCACTAGCTGGGCGGTGGTGGCACATGCCTTTAATCCCAGCACTCGGGAGGCAGAGCCAGGCGGTTCTCTGTGAGTTCAAGGCTAGCCTGGTCTACAGAGTGAGTTCCAGGAGAGGCTCCACAGCTACAGAGAAACCCTGTCTCGAAAAACAAAAAAACCAAGCATGGGCACTTACTAGACACAGGACTTATTTAAGGCTTCAGCCACTTGGCCCAGCTGGCTGACTCCACATTTAGAGACCCAGGAGTCCATGCAAACAAGAAACAGCAACTATCTGTCACATACAGATCTAGCTGTGTCACAATGTGTCCCTTGCAACTTCAAGGTTGCCAAAAGGCACGTGTCTGCCTGCTGGCAACCTACCTTCTGCACAGCTTTGCGTAGGATATCCTTGTATTCCTCCTTGGTCACTTCCCTCTTCTGGTAGAAGGGTTTAATGGCCAGCTTCACCTCCTCCACAGCCCGCTCCTGCATGTGCAGCTTCTTCATGTACTAGGAGTGAAGACATGTGTGACTTATGGCAAGGTGGCCAAAACTGGCCTATGGGCCCCTTGGTGGGAAGTCAGCAATTCTGGGATGTTCCTTCACCCAAGAACACTAAAGGCAATGGGTTCGCTGCTCTCTTACCACCCTGCCCAAGCCACTATGCCTGGACACTAGACCTAAAATCAGGCCCGAATGAGACAGGGGTCCTGGAAGGACAGGCAGCACTCACCTCCTCCTTTTTGGTCTTCTCAGCAGCTGACTTGGGAGGAGCAGTCTTTTCCTCCGAGTTGGTGGTGGTGGTTGGGATAGCTAGCTCTGAGGCTGTGGCCGGCACAGTGGGCACTGGGGCTAGGCTCTGTGTCTGTGCTGCACCACAGCCTGCTAGGGGGAGGGTCCCCTGCAGGATCAACTGGACTGAGGGCTGGCTGACCAGTGCATAGGGCAGGATGCTTGAGGGCTGAGCCAGGGGTGGTGGTATGTTGGGGCTGTAAACCTGGGCAAGAATGCCCCCTGCTGAGTGTAGAGTCCCAACAGCAGGCAGCCCTTCTGCCCCGGAAGCACCAGGGGGCTGTATAGAAAGGAAGTAGTGCAATGAGCTCTAAGCCCTAACCAGGGCGGCCCCAAATACCCAGCACAAGGACCATGCTCCTCTAGCCCAGCACCCACCTGAGAGGGATCTGCATCAGGTAACCCAGACTCCTGGAGCACGTGGATGGGAGGGGGCAGGTCGGAGAATGGTGCCTGCTGAACTCCTATGAGGGCCCTGTCCTCTGCATCCCAGTCTCCTTCCTGGGGCCTCTGTGACCTCTGAAGTGGTGTCCCTGAGGACCCAACAGACAGGGAAGGTGGGTGCCTTGTGGTCAACCCTGGCCAAAACACTTTCAGAGAACCAGCAGTGGGAACCAAGGCCAAGCTGCAGATCTATCTCTAAGAGGCTGGACTCAGGTAGGGGCCCCAAAGAGTCAGGAGAGGCTCTTGGGGTGGCTGCCTCCCTGCTTCATGCCTGCTCTACACCCCTGATCCACAAGGACAACCACCACCAGGGGCCCAGGCACTGGCAGGGCCAACTCACTTGGAACTCTGTCCAGGGCTGGGGCGCTGTCCTCTGCTTCCTGAAGGTTCCAGGTGACTCTTTTCACCAGGGTTCTGGACCGCAGCACTGGGGCCTGGGCCACAGCATCCTTGGGCCTGACTGTTTCACATCCTCTCCCACTTAGCAAAGGACTGTCCTTATCCATGGGCACCACACCCGGGGTGCTAAGAGTTGTAGCAGTGGTCTCTACAGTGTCCTGCCTGAGCAGGCACTGGTCTGAAGGGGTCAATGCCTGGGGTGCAGGCTTTGAGATATCATCACTGTGAACCAGTAACACTTCCCTCTGGATGGTATGTAGAGCAGTGTCCTGTGGAAGGCTGGCTAGGGGCACTGGGGGATTTGATGGGAAGTCTCGCTCAGGGGAGGAGTCTGTACTCTCAGGGGAAGGTGGTGAGCTCATGTCATCGAGCTGAATGAAGATGGCTTCATTTGAAAAATCCTCAAAGACGTGGCCTGCCTCCACAGAATCACCATAGTCTAGGTCCTCAGGCACACACTCAACAGGCTCTGCCAGGATAGGAGGGACTTCTGGAGGGTTCAGGTCAGCCACAACCACCTCTGGCAGGACACTTACTTCTGAGACTGGAGGCTTGGCAGGGTGGTTTCCATCCTGCCTTGGTTCCCCCTGTGGAGGAGGGGCTGGGGAAACCTCCCTCACAGCCACCTTCTTCTCTGGGGAATGGGGCCGCTTCTCACGGGAACGTGGCCTCCGTGGCCTATGCTCCAAGCTGGGTGACCGAGACCGATACCTCCTTTTCTCCCGGGACCGAGTCACACTCTCCTTCTTATCCATCCGCTCCCGACTCCGCTCCCGGCTCCGCTCCCGATGCTTGTGTCTCCGGTCCCTCTCCAGACTACTGTGGGGTGAGCAGTCCTTGCCTCGAGACCTGGACCCCGAATGGCGCCTCTTCCGTCTCCTACTCTCATGGCGCTCACAGGAAGAACTGTCAGGACTCCCTGAGCGGGACCTGGACTTCCTCCAGCACCTGCCATGACCCCAGGGGCCCCGCCTCCGCTCTCTGTCCCTGTCCCTCCTTCTCTTTGCTCTGTCCTGGCTGCTGGCACGGTCACTGGAAGACCTCCGGCTCTTAGCCTTGGCTCTGTGCCTTTTGGTGTGTTCCTCAGCCACTGGAGACACTGAGCGTGAGGTCCTGTCCCTGGAGCCAGAACGAGTGCTGGAGCGTGTCCTCTGGTGCTCTCTGGCAACCTTCTTCTTCTTAGTTTTCTTCCTGCTGCGGGAGCTGGAGGTGGAACGGGAACGGGATGGGGCCCTGAGCTCCACAATCCTGTGGGTGGTTATCTGGGGAGCATCTGGGCTCGGTGGAACATCTGGCTCCACAACAGTCACACATGTCACTGTCCGTTCCTCAGAACCAAAGAAGGGTGTACAAGACACTCCATCTTCATCATCCCAAGGGTCTGGTGGGGATGGCCGCTGAGTTCGGGCTGCAGAGCCCTGGATCTCTGTAGACTCCATCTCCCCGTGTCCTTGTTCCATATCAGAGGCTCCCTCAGCAGGTCCCTTGCCCAGGAACTCCAGCATGCCAGACACAGGCGCATCAGGGGGCTGGGGCTCAGGTTCCATCTCAGGACCAAAGGTGCTTTCTACCCTGTAGGAGGTAACACATCGAACAGTCTGGAAGGCTGGGGCCTTTGGGCTGTTGATGGAGATAGTTCTGGTGATCTCAGAGGGCAGGAGGCCTGGGCCAAGACTCTCAGGGCTACTGCTAGGAGGGCTGGAGTCCGAGCCAGTGGGTTCAAAGGGGTCATAGATTTCGCTCTTGAGTTGTTTTGGCTTCTTGATGGAGAAGAGGGGTGAAGGGTTCTCCTTCCTCTGCACCTTGCTATCTACTGGCCGGAATGTGTTACAGAAGCCAGGACTGGACAGCTGGCTGCAATGTGCGGTGTTCCCAGGGATGTTGATCCTAAAGCTTTCAAAGGTAGACCCAATGCCCTTTCCTCTTGAGGGCCCTAGGGGGGCCACACTGCCATGGGAGCTGGGGGCAGAAGGGCGAGAACCACCTGTGTGTGAGCCAGTCTCTTGGGGACCCCTGCTGCTGGGCTCATTCTCAGCCCGGCCTCGCCCTGGCTGCCCGGGGCCTTCCCTGCCAGTCAGGCGGCTGATGCAAGTGCTGGGGAGCTCCACAGTCTGCCCACTGGCTGGGGCCTGGTCCTGTGTGCCGTCACTGCGGTCCCTGTGGATCTTTGGTATCCTGGGTAGCTTTGAGAAATCAGGTCTCCTGGGATCTGTTTTCTGGGGACGCACAAGAGCTGCATTTCTAGACGGAAAGTTAGAGTGAGTAGTCATCTTAGATGAGGCAGAACCAAGAGGCAATGGCCGTGTGTTGGAGCCATTAAGCCGGGGGTTGTTAGTCTGCTTCAAGGTAGGTCTGCTCTCATTCGAAAGATTCCCAGCCTGACTTGAACGCGGGGTCACTGATGAGTCCAACCTTACAGGTGTCTCCACTGTGCGGCCAGGGATACAGCCTAGGGTTGCTCTGTCCCCACAGCTCAGCCCTGAGCTCTGTTGCCTGTCTCCCATGAGTCCACTGGATGCGCTCCCTGAGGGTAGTGCCCCAGACTGCAGGTTGTCTCTGGGCCTGGACTCTTCTCTGGATTGAGTCACAGAATTTCGCTGAAGAGAAACAGGAGCTAAAAAACAAAAGTCAGATAGCAACCCTTCCCACCTCCTGTAAGAAGTTCAATCATTTGTCACGTATGACCGGTAGTAACACTGAAATGGCTGTTTCCAGAGAGGACACTTGGCCACTCTGAAACAGGAGTATCATGGGCTCAGCTGTACCACTACCCACCCTGCGGGATCACACACGCCCTCACTGCCATGTAGTCTTTCTCTTTGCAGACAGGACTATGGTTCAAATGAGTCCCAGCTAGTGAGACACAGACAAGAGGCTACAGATGGAGGCACTGCCCACTCTTCACCATTGCTGGTTCACGGGGCATCAGGCACTGAAGATCTGTGAACTGTCCTGGAAATGCCACACTCACCTAACTACTCAGTCATGGAAGGACCCTGACAGAAACCCACACTGGTTATGCTGTTAGCAGTGTCGCCCCAATTCAGAGCAAAGCCTGAGAACCTGTCCAACTCATCCATTTCTAGGACTGTGATTTTACATTTCCAAATCCAAGGACAGCAAGCCCACAGGAGCTCACCTGCTCTCTTGGCACTGAGAGAGCCATCCCGGTGGATGACAACATCCGCACTGCTCATCATGAGGAGGCTCTGGCCAGACAAGATGCTTCCCAAGAGGTCAGGAACGGGTGCTTCCTCCACGCTGGGCTCTGGGGCCACAGCAGGGAGCTGCCTCCTGTAGACACAGACCAGAGTGGCTCTGCTAGCTTGGTCCCTCTGCACCCCTCTGGCCCGAACCCCCACCCTTCAGTAGGGAGGTCATCTCTAATGTATGTCTACCCATTCCACCACTAAGCAAGAGCTGGCAGGAGAGTATCTCTACAACTGACTGTGGATCCGCACTCCTGCCCTGCTCAAGGACCCTTACTCTCTCCGAGACTGCGGCCAGTGTGGCCAGCAGCTGGCTAACTGACCCCGAGACAACTAGCTTTGACTCAGAGCCAACCTCAAGCACACCAAAGCAAGAGGAGCTGCTCAGCCACATCAGTAAGGGCCACACAGAAAGGATAAGTAATTCAGTGTCCTTAGCCACCCCAGATGCTCCTGCTGCCCCATACCTAGAGAGCCCCAGGGCGACAGGTCTGGCCACGGGCTGGTGAGACTGTAGGGCTGAGCGGGACAGCACTCTCCTCTTGGCACTCAAAGGGGAAGGCGGATCTGCAGATGGTTCTTCATTGCTGGAGAGGACACTGACAAAGCAGACCATTCTGTAAGTTCACACGCAGCCTAAGCAAACCTGAGGATGAGCTGGGACACTGGGACAGTCACTACTGTAGTCACCTGTCAAAAGGGTCCAGCTCATAGGGATCTCCAAACAGAGAGAGAGAAGCTGCTCCAATATCTGCCCTCATCAGCCCCAGAGAGGGGTCCACTGGCTTGTACACTGAAGGCATGCTGGTGCCGCGGACAGGTCTGCGGAGGCCTAGTGTTCGTGCAATGCGAGACCGAGCTGTGACTTCATTCTAAATCAAAGTGACAGAAAACATTTCATTGAATGACTGGCAGCATCCTGCACATGAACAGCCACATAAGGAACAGTTGTGGACTTTCTGACTCTCCAGAACAGATGTTCAAACTACTAGCTATCCATGTCTTATATACAAGCATATACTACAGTTATTAGGCAATGGATAACAAGTATAAATTCACATAAAAACACAGAAAACACATTGTCTCAGCTTCCTGTGTCTTTAAGTAGCAAATCTGTCTCCTGGCAGCAGGGCTGAGTGAGAGAGAACACAGTACCTAGGATGAGTCCACTGGACATAAGCTTTTCTTTTCTTTTTGGTTTTTTGAGACAGGGCTTCTATGTGTAGCTTTGATGCCTTTCTTGGAACTCACTCTGTAGCCCAGGCTGGCCTTGAACTCACAGAGATCTCCCTGCCTCTGCCTCCCAAGTGCTGGGATTAAAGGCATGTGCCACCACTGCTCAGCGGACATAGGCTTCTCACTCACAGAGGAGAGGCTCCCCAGGACAGACAGTGACTATGTTCAGTTAACAACTATATATACCTCCCCAGGACCCAGGCTATCTGCCCTGAGGACTTCAACTCAGTGTGTCCACAAGTGCTCCTAAAGTAAGACTGAGAGCCTTTTGATCTGACCAGCCAGTGACCATAAGAAGGTGGCTCAGCCTCCTTCCTGAGCCCTGCTAGTCCTCCCTCTCTGCCTCTATGTTTCAGGGTCATCATACATAACTCTTAACATACGCCAGTACAAATGACCTAGAAGCATACCCACCCACCTCTGAACTGTACCAGAGCAGCAGGAAAACAGCCATGTTGTTGCTCCTGCGGCAGAGCCACATAGGGGAACAAGACTGGCTAAGCTGAACACTGCTGACAGCCTCACCTTCAGCTTCCTCCCTTTGGTCTTCCTCACACGGTGCTGCCGTTTCTTGGCTCTTGCACCCCCACTCTTACTTTTCACAGATGACCTGGACCGGGTTTTCTTTCTTCCCAGCACTTTCTTCCGTCTCCCTAAAAAGACAACATTAAATGTCTGTGATTCAGTATCTGCAGGGCCCTTCCTGACCAGGGGGACCAGATCCTCCAAGTACTGTTGGAGCAGAGCCCAGAAAGCTAGGGAGAGGGTCTGGGCACCTCAGGACTGTGTGCTGGCTTGAATTTTACATACAATACACGTAGTTTCTTTTTTTATTTGTGTGTGCGTGTGTGTGTGTGTGTGTGTGTGTGTGTGTGCTCCAATGTGTGTGCACACAAATGTGGGTGACTGTGAAGGGCTAAAGGGGCATCAGAACCCCTGGAACTGGAGTTATAGGTAGCTGTGAGCTGCCCAATGTGGGTACTGGGAACTGAACTCAGGTCCTCCTGAGCAGCAGCAAGCACTTCTCTTAAGCTGAGCCATCCCTTTGGCTCCTGATTTTACTTTTTTATTTCTTGAGACAGACTCTGGTCTTATGTAACCCAGGCTGGCATCGAACTCAGTACGTCGTTACAGATGACCTTCTGTTTCACAAGTACTGTATGCTTGCTTTACTACTTTTTAACTTAAATTTATTTATTTTTTTAAAAGACTTACCTTTTTCCTTTCAAGATTTTTAATTATTTATTTATATTTTATGTGCATTGTTGTTTTGTCTGCATGTATGTCTTGTGTGAGGGTATTGGGTCCCCTGGAATTGGAATTACAGACAGTTGTGAGCTGCCATGTAGGTGCTGGGAATTGAACCCAAGTTCTCTGGAAGAACGGTCAGTGCTCTTAACTGCAAAGCCATCTCTCCGGCCCTATTTACTGTAGCTGATCTTGAACTCATGGCAATTCTTCTACCTAGCTTCTCAAAGATTACACATGCCTCACTTAAAAAAAAATTTTTTTTGAAGATTCTATTTCTGGGTGTGTATCTACTGGGTGTTTGTCTATATGTGCACACATGGGTGTACTACTCAGGCATTCAGAAGACGGTGTGGGATCCCCTATAACTGGAGTAACAGGCAGTTATGAGCAGTCATGTGGGTTCTGGGAACCAATCCCAGGTCTTCTCCAAGAGCAAGAAGTGCCCTTTCATAACTTTACTCAGCCATCTTCCCAGCACCCTGTCTTAGTTGGGGTTTCTATGGCTGTGAAGAGACACCATGACCACAGCAACACTTACAAAGGAAAACATTTAAATTGAGGTGGTAGCTTACAGTTTCAGAGGTTTAGTATATTATCATCATAGTGGGAAGCATGGTGGTGTGCAGGCAGACATGGTGCTGGCTACATGGTGTTTGATCAGAAGGCAACAGGAAGTGGACTATCTCACTGGGAGTAGCTTGAGCATAGGAGACCTCAAAGCTCACTCTCACAGTGACACACTTCCTCCAACAAGACCACACCTACTCCAGCAAGACCATACCTCCTAATAGTGCCACTTCATTTGGGGGTCATTTCCCTTCAAACCACCACACCCCACCCTTTAAAATTTGTGTGTATGTGTGCATGTGTTATAGAAGTCAGAGAAGTTGGGGATTTAGCTCAGTGGTAGAGCACTTGCCTAGCAAGCGCAAGGCCCTGGGTTCGATCCTCAGCTCCAAAATAAATAAATAAATAAATAAACAAACAAATAAATAAAATAAAGGCATGCACAAAAAAAAAAAAAAAAAAAAAAAGAAGTCAGAGGAGAACTTGCAGGAATTGGTTCTTTCTTTCTACCATGTGGAATCTGGAGATTGAAATCAGGCTTGTTAGCTAGCAAGATCTATCTGCTAAGATATCTTACCCACCATTTTTTGAGGCATGTTCTTACTGTGTAGTGGAAAATGACCTTGAACTCTTAATCCTCCCTGCCTTCACCTGCAGAACACTGGAATTACAGGTATGTGCCAACTTGTTTGCAGCCTGGGCTCCAAGCACTGGCTTGGCTTGGCAATTTTTTTTTTTTTTTTTGGTTTTTCGAGACAGGGTTTCTCTGTGTAGCTTTGCGCCTTTCCTGGAGCTCACTTGGTAGCCCAGGCTGGCCTCGAACTCACAGAGATCCGCCTGGCTCTGCCTCCCGAGTGCTGGGATTAAAGGCGTGCGCCACCACCGCCTGGCTGGCTTGGCAATTTTTAACAAGAGAAATAAGCCTGTAACATTTTGAAAAGTAATGTGTTCCTGGGGGAAGGAGGATCCAAATAGCAAACAAGGATGGGGTTCCACTACTCTGAGTAGATCAGACTTTAGAACCATTATATAAATTACATAAATTAAAAAAACAAAAACATAATAACCAAGTGCTGAAGACAACGACTATAACATGACCTTTCATGGTCCAAACAGAGAGATCTCCCCTAGAGACTGGAAGATAAGCAAGCACTCTGAACACTTCTGGAGACACTCTGAAAACAGACGTCAATTGCTAAAGGACCTATGCTGTGGTTTAAACCCACCCTCAAAGGTGCTGCTATGACACTTCCTTCTAGGATTCTGATAAGCCAGGAATGAATTGAACCAGGATGTGGCAGGGTATGAAGAGAGTAAACAGGTAACTGGAAGCTCCTTCGTTTTTGAGTGGATAAATAAGGAAAGGCTGCTGGGTCCTGCTGCCCCTGCAAACTATACTGCACACGTGAAAGCAGAACCAGGGCAGTTAGTGATCCTCCGCAGAAACCCTAGTAAGCAGAGAACACCGTGCCTCTTCTCCCCCGTTGTCCTTTCTATGGCTCCCATAACCCACGGACAACCATAAAAATACCAAGTGGGAACTTCAAGAAGAAAAAAATCCATCTACTTAAAACGGTATTGTTTGGAGTAATGTGATGAAATCTCAAACTATATCCTAGGCCACCCTGTCCAGGACAGGAATCAATCTTTGCCTAGAGTGTAGGTATGGGTCAACCCCTATTGCTCACTTTGTGGTTCTGGTTATTAGACAACCTGGGACTGCAATGCTTTAGCTCGTGGGACCCTTATGAAGTAGCCCAGGCACTTGGGCCATCCACTGCCTCTCTTCTCAGAGGCACTGCACTATCTCACATTGTCACAATGGAAGACACTTGGAAGAATGAGCTCACCTAGGTTTTACTACAGGGCATTGTTATGACTGTTAAATACACAGCCCTGACTGGCTTGGAACTATATAGATTAGTCTGGCCTCTGCCTCCCAAGTGCTGGGACTAAAGCAGTGCACCACCATTGCCCAGCTCCATAGAATACTCTTGCAACACAAAGATCTAACACACTGGGGCTGGAGAGATGGCTCAGAGGTTAAGTGCACTGACTGCTCTTCCAGAGGTCTTGAGTTCAATTCCCAGCAACCACATGGTGGCTCACAACCATCTGCAATGAGATCTGGTGCCCTCTTCTGGCCTGCATACACGCAGGCAGAACACTATACATAATATAATAAATAAATAAATCTTTTTTAAAAAAAAAATCTTACACACTGAACTCATACTCAGGCCCAACAGGTGTCTGAGCTCAAGCATACAGTCTGCAGGCAGGAGCCAATGAAGAGCAAAGAGAAGGGGCAAACATACATACCCCAACATGAATCTGACTTGAGTCTTAACTCAAATAAGCATTTTCATTTTTAGTTTGAGACAGGATTTCATTTGTAGCCCAGGCTGGACTCAAACTTACCATGTAGCTGAGGATGACCTTGAGCTCCTGATCCTCCTGGCTCCCCACCACCACATGCCCCAAATAAACTATCCTAGCACTCAGGAAGCTGAGGCAGGAAGATTATGATGTGAGTTTCAAGGCTAGCCTGGGTTACAAAGAGAGAATCTGTTTTAAAAAAGAAACGGGGGGCCGGGCAGCGGTGGCGCACACCTTTAATCCCAGAATTCTGGAGGCAGAGGCTGGCGGATCTCTGTGAGTTCGAGGCCAGCCTGGTCTACAGTGCGAGATCCAGGACAGGCACCAAAACTACACAGAGAAACTCTGTCTCCAAAAAAAAAAAAAAAAAAGAAAAGAAACGGGAGGAAAAGGAAACAAGTTCACAGAAACAAAACTAAAACCAAGGCTGAAAAGGTGGCTCAGTGGTAAAAGCACTGCCTGTTCTTGCAGAGGACCGATGTTAGGTTCCTGGTACCCACATGAGGCTTACAACTGTAACTCCAGTTCCAAGGGACTGAACATCTTCTGGCCTTTGTAGGCAATAGGCGTGCATGTGGTGCACACACATACAGGCAGATAAAACACTCATCCACATAAAATAAAGACTGAAAGACCCTTTAGGGAGGGGTGCCCGACTGTATGTCCTTAATGGAATTAAAGAGGAAACAAATTCCTACCTCTAATCAAATGCTGGTCACAATCTATATGATTTGGTGAAGCAAATGAGCTGTTACCAACCAGCACTGAGAAGCAGGATGTGACAGGAAGAGCAGGAGGCACAGATGCGCAACACAGGAAGTGAAAGCCTGACCTTAAACCTCAGCTGCAGGTGTGAGGCCTGAAGAAGGACCATGTCACTGACCTAGACAGTGACCAATTGCTTGCTCAGAACACAGAGAAGGCTCTGGCTTCTACACTCCGCTCTTGATGAAAGGCGGGGCTTCCTGAAGAGGATTCTAAAGACAGACAGACAGACAGACAGACAGAAAGACACAGACACAGACACAGACACACAGACACACAGACACACAGACACACACACACACACACACACACACCCCTACCTTCTGGTGAGCAGAAACTGAAACCCAACTGTTCTGAGTACTGCTGAGAATGCACTCATAATATGCAGAGTAACTAGGTCTTTCAGATATACAAGAGATAGTATTTTGAGTTGGAAGCAAGTTTGGTATTTTTTTTTTTAAAGATTTATTTATTTATTATGCATACAATGTTCTGTCTGCATATACGTCTGCAGGCCAGAAGAGGTCACCAGATCTCATTACAGATGGTTGTGAGCCACCATGTGGTTGCTGGGAATTGAACTCAGGATCTCTGGAAGAGCAGTCAGTGTTCTTAACCTCTGAGCCATCTCTCCAGCCCAAGTTTGGTATTTTTTTCTAAAGTTAAACATAAGTTGACAATCTAACTTCTTCACCCTTCCATATTGCTAGGAAAAAAAAAAAATGAAAATATCTGCTCACAAAATAACCTGCATGCATGAGGTTTCCATCAGCTTTATTCTTTTGTTTGTTTTGTTTTTGGAGACAGGGTTTCTCTATATAGTTTTTGGTTCCTGTCCTGGATCTCGCTCTGGATCTCTGCCTCCCGAGTGCTGGGACTAAAGGCGTGCGCCATAGCCGCCCGGCAGCTTTATTCTTTTTAAATGCATATATTATTCTTTGAGGATTTCACATATGCTTATAACGTATTTTAATAAAATCCATACTCATTCCTCCCAGGACCAAACCCTATCTCCAATCCCTCTCAACATCATGATTTCCTCCTCTTCCTCTTCTTTTTTTTAAATAATCCACCAAGTTCAATTTGAGCTGCATGGGTGTGGGGACCATCCACTGGAGCATGATCTCTCAGAGGCCACACCTTTAAAGAAGACCACTCTCCTTCCCCCAGAAGCCATCTAACGTTAATAGTTCCTAAGCTAAGGGTAGGGGGTTGTGAATTGCTTACTTTTCTGCAGTTTTAATCATGTTTGTTTGTTTGTTTTTTAGTTTTTGAGACAGTGTCTCACTATGTAGCCATAGCTGGCCTGAAATTCACTATGCAGATCAGGGAGTCCTCAAATTCCTAGAGATCCCCTTGCCTCTGTCTCCTAAGTGCTGGGATCAAAGGTATGTGCCACCACACCCAGCTGTAGCTTTCTCCTTAGGCCGCCTAAATTGGAAATAACCCAAGTGAGACCACCAAGTAAGAAGTAAACAAACTGAGCCAGGCGTGGTGGCGCACACCTTTAGTCCCAGCACTCAGGAGGCAGAGGCAGGTGGAGCTCTGTGAGTCTACAAAGTGAGCTTCAAGACAGCTAGGGCTATTACATAGAAAAACCTTGTCTCGAAAACCAAAACAATCAATCAAACAAACAAAAAATAAGTAAACAAATTGGCACATTAACAGACTCTTCGATAATGCAAAGACACACATACTGCACATGTTCTAAAGGCTGTCTGTGCTAGTAAACAAAGCAAGACCAGAGACTTCCATTGAATCCTGTGAGAACCCAGACTGATGACCAATGATGAGTGCTGGGTGGAATGGGAGGGAATGTCCTCTTACAAGTTTTCTATACACTGGCAAGGTCATCATTTGTCAAACCTGTAACTATGCACTTACGTGGGTGCACCCACTTCACTGTGCACAGATAGCAAGAAAGTAAATTTAATTTAAAAATGTGTGTGTGTGTGTGTGTGTGTGCGCGGGCGCGCGCGCGCTCACAACACACATCCACAGCCTATCAAGAACAATTTGTACATGTCAGTTCTCTTTCTATCAGGTAGATTTCAGGGATCCTACTTGGGTCGTCGAGTTTGGCAGCAAGCTCAGCCATTTTGCCAGCCTAATAAAGTATATTTTTAAGAGACTACAGATAAATTATGACCCACCTAGAGAGGCAGGAATCCCCAAGTCCACACTGAGTTGAGCCCACTAGGAGCATCAAACAGTATTCAGAAGCAGAGGGTCAGGTCAGTACGGTAAGATCAGGATGCAGAGGTGGTCTCAGGGTTCTAGGTCCCTCTACAATGTGTCACAGTGTTCGCTTACAGTTTACACTAGCTCTGGGTATTTTTAGGTTTAGGAAATGTAGAAGCCATGTCAACAGCAAATATAGCCTCAATCAGGGAATGACAACAGCACATCTGTCCCCATCAGCCCAGATGTGCTTCTTTTTCCCTAGTGTTGTTTAGCTAGGTCTAGATGGGCTTGTCAGCGTGGAAGCCACAGATATGAAGGGTGTGCTGTACTTCTGGCTGAGAAAGGTGCAGGAGCAATCAGAAACGATCACACAATTGGACCCCAGCACAGAGCTCCCCGTGGGAGTCAAGCACACCGTGCCAACTTACCTGCCTTCCTTTTCCGTTTTGCAGGGACACGAGGTGTCAAGGGACGCTGGTATACAGCAGTGCTCAGACCAGTGGCCACAGCCTCGATGGTTTCATCCAGCAGAGAAGACATGAGGTACCTGGGCACATGCTGCACACAAGACACAGAGCCACTCAGTGGGTGACCACCCTTTCCATGGATGGGACACTGAGCAGGGCCATGTCAGTAGATAGTCAGTGCAGACTCATCGAACTGACCAGAAAAGCAGAAGAGTTTGGCATTAGAACCACCTCCCTCCACTTCTACCAAGAATGGACAGCATGATCACAATGACAGTGGTTCCTGGCAGAGTTTCTAGGAGGGAAGGTCAGGGCAAGAATGGACTAGGGCGAGGTTGGGGATTTATCTGCCCTGGGTTCGGTCCTCAGCTCCAACAAAAAAAAGAATGAACTGGGGCATTCAGCTGCTATGAAGGAGCAAATGGAGGTCCAAGCAGGAAGAAGGAAGGGAGCAGCGGTGAGTCAAGAGGAAAGCCCCAAATGAGGCAGGTATGTGGTGATGAGGGTCTAGCAGGGAATAGGGAAAGAGCCAGCAGATAGAAAACAAAGGGGTGAGTGAGAAACAGCAGTCCCCAACACTGTCCTGCATCCAGGGCACAAAGCAAAAGAGGAAAGGCAAGCATAAGCTCAGAGTCAAGTGCCAAAGCGGAGATTACAGGGCTAGGGCATAGGACAGGAGATAGTCCCCAGTCCTCCAACCCATTTGGAGCTTGGACCCTGATGTCACTATATTGACCACGGGAATATGACTTCATAGAAAGAACTTTTAAGCTTCCTCAGCACCTAGAACAGAGGCCACAGACATCTAACATTGAGTGCCAGGAGCCAGGCTCGAGGAAGAAAATCTCTTGTGCCTGGAAGGGGTGAAGAGCCAGTGAGGGGCCTTTTTCATACCAGAGGGAATTTCCCAAAATCATCATCCCATCCATCAAAGCGTTTGAGAAGGCAGTCCCACTGGCCCTGCTGGCACATAGGAGAAGTATAGTGTCTCCAATGCATTCACCTGCTCTCTTGCCAGGCTGACTGCATGCATGCTAGGCCTGGCATGTGAGAATGCTATGGACCCTTTATTGCCAGCGGAGCCTCATCAGTCCAGTTCCCAGGTCCAGAGACCACCCTTCGTAGACCCAGCCTAGTGCCAGCCACCTACCTGGACCCTTCTGGCAGAGGAGATCCGGTTTCGGTTCACAGTTGCCCTCACTCTCTCACTCTGTCGTGTCCTAGCGATGGCCCGGGTCCTGCCTACTCGAGGTCGAAGCCTGCTGGTAGTAGGCACTACATCCGCCAGTAACAGGGAGATCTCCTCATCACTCACAGGAGCTGCATCTTGGAAGAGAGCCATAGGCTGCTGGGTCATAAGCACTACACATCATAGGCTTTCCCCAACAGGCCTTAAGAACTGAAAGCCCCAAATTGACAACCGTTAATCCCAGCACTCAGAAGGCAGAAGCAGAAGGATCTCTGGGAGTTCAAGGCCAGCCTGGTCTACAGAGCAAGTTCCAGGACAGCCAAAGCTACACAGAGAGACTCTGTCTTAAACAAAAACAAAAAAATCCCAAAAAGTTAAACCCCAATTAAAAAAAAAAAAAAAAAAGACAACCTGCCATGGCCTCCAAAGGTTTAGTAACTCCAGCTCCTACCTAGGAGTCCACAGAGAGAGAACCCTCTCCCTGATGGAGGTACTCCCTATATAACAAGTCCAGCTTTTTTCCATGGTCCTTCTCCAAAACTGACAATAAGAAAGACCCAAGTGCTCTGCAGGAAGGGATCTCACGTTACCATGAGTGGGAGCAACACCAGGGGCCGCACACTCTGGGCAGAACCATTCATCTACAGGCACCTCCTGGAGAGGAGGGTCCAAACATTCCATGTGGTACCTATGGGAACAAGAGGTACAGTGTTAGTCCTAACCTTGAACCTCAAGTCTCACAACAAACCAAGTTGCAAAGATGGCATCTACATATACCCAGTCCACAGTGCATCCTGCCAATGGCTGAACCACATCCCCACATTATGGGATACTCAGTATAAGCTGGTCCTTAAACATAGTCCCTGCCTCCAATTCACACTCGGAAGGTGGGTCACAGAAACTCTTGGAGCCACTATGTCTGACAGCAGATGACTAAGTCACCTTTCTTTTCAGAGAGTGTTCTAAGGGGCTGGGGAGAGAACACATTCCTAGAATAAGTCCTGCCTCATGCTTGCAGAGAGGATCATGCAAATCTGGGCAGAGGCTTTGTTGCCTGAAGCACTGGCTATCCCTGCCTGTCCAATCACATTTCAGCCCAATTGTCCATGTTTCAATCATACTATGCCATTAAGTCTCCTTCAAGACCCTCAAGGGCAGGGCATTGACAGCGGTAAAGAGCTGAGCTACAGAGTCCCTGAAGAGGGCCCCTAAGAAGCCCGCGCTCACCCTCTACCTGCCCTAAGCTTTTCTGTCCATAGCCTTTGTCTTTTTCAGACAGGATTGTACTATGCAGCCCTGGCTGGCCTGGAACTCACAGAGTGTTGGGATTAAAGGTGTGAGCCACCATGCCTGGCTTCAGGTGTTTTTCTTTCCATCAAGCTTTCCAGTAATAAACTTTGAGAAGTGCTGTGCTGGCACCTTCTACCTCTCTTTCCTTTAAAAAAAAAAGTTCTTTTTCTTTTTAGATTTATATTATGCATATATACGTGTGTACTACGTGAATGCCTGGAAGTTATGGGTGATTATAAACTACCCAGGTGGCTGTAAACTTGGGAACTGAACCCAGGTCCTCTGCAAGAGGAATAAGCACTCTTAAGCACTGAGCCAACTCTCTAGTCCTAACCTTTTACCTTTCTATACAGCAGAATACACAAGTGGCCCCGAGGTGAGCAGAAATGCACAAGCCAATTAAAGTTTTTCTGAAATTCCAACCCTGAATTCAATGTGACGTAATTATCCTGTACTGACCACAGCACTGAACCAGAGAAAACCCACTCCTTTACAAACCCTACTCCACAAGGGACAGTCAGGCATATGACACTCACTGGATATCACATATAAGAGAGCTGGCCTAAACCAGGCGGTGGTGGCGCACGCCTTAATCTCAGTCCTCAGGAGGCAGAGGCAGGCGGATCTCTGTGAGTTCAAGGCCAGCCTGGGCTACAGAGTGAGTTCCAGGAAAGGCGAAAAGCTACACAGAGAAACCCTGTCTTGAAAAACCAAACAAACAAACAAACAAAAAGAGTTGGCTTATCTCTCTCAAACACTTCATATACCAACACAAACCTTGAAAAGCCATAAAGAAACCTAACTAAATTCCATCCTAAGCTCTTCCCTCACTTTCTCCAGTCTCCTGTGAACATGGCCCTTTAAAGTGAGCCGTAATTCTTTAAAACTCAAAGACAATCTTTACCTTATTATGTAAACTATCAAGCATATATACACACACAGAAACCAAAGCATCTATAGAAAGCCTTGTGACTCTTTGTCAAAATGAATGAGAAAGTTTAAGACTTGTGAGTTGAAACACAACTATGAAGATATAGAAAACTGTAAAAAATCAACAGTATTTAAGTGCTTAGAAGTATGAGAATCACTAATATGTTTTAATTTAAATATTTTAGATCTAACAGGACTGTTTTATCTGTTAAGTGAAATATAGAAATTAATGAGTAACTCTTGTTACTTGTCTTAATGAAGACAGAAAACCCCTGATAAAAGTTCCTAGGACTAGAAACAAAACATTGATTTACTGAATTAGCAGACCAGGCAGAGTGGTTCCCACCTGCAGTGCCCATAAGAGAAGAGAACTGTTACAACACAGCCTGGCCTACACAGTTTGTGGCCAGTTTACGTCCCTATCTCAAGTCAAACAAGCCAGTCAAGGTGCTAGATGCTTTTAATTCCAGGACGCAAAGGCAGAAGTAGGCAAACCTGGTCTACATAGACAATTCCAGGCGAGCCATGGCTATATAATCATAGCCCGTTTCAAAATGAATAAATAATCCACAAAGTAAGAGGAAAGAGGCCATGGATGGTTGTAGGACTTTTGAAGAGTTATAGTCAGTAAGGTAGAGACATTCAGGGAGTTGTGGCAAAACATGGATTCAAACAAATTTCAGGGAAGGAGGGAGACCAAATCCATGGAGTACTGGCACTGGGGGCAGGTAGGTCCAAGTGTTGTGAGGTGTTGAACAGGTGTGCGAGGAAAGAGGCGGCCACATGCCTTGCGATGACGGAACTCAGTTCCTGTGGCGCACGTCACACACAGCAGTAGAGCCGGTGGAGCCAGCACAAATGGCAGGACAGAAAGAACTCCAGTGAAAGGAGTGAGGGCAAGTTCAGAAGACAGCTCCCAGCTTCCAGCTGGATAGGAAAAAACCTTTTGCACAAACCTTGAAACTGTTATTTCCTGCCCTAAGAAACATTTCAGATTCACCAGCCTCACCATTTGAGGAAGAGTATTTGTATAAACTCTTTAGTCACAATTTTATAGCAGAAAAACCTTTCTAACCAAAAGCCAAAGACCCAGCAAGAGGCTGAGGAGGCCAGTTCCTTCTTAACTCAGAACACCAGCAGGGTCCCAGAAGATAGGGTCATAAATAAGCACACAGTGGATATTCTTGACTCTCCCCTCCTGCTGTGCTGGGAGTGACGGAGTGACTTCCATTATATTGAAAAGGTGAATGGAGAGGGCTAGAGAGATGGCTCAGCAGTTAGAACTATATATTGCTTTTGCAGGGTACAAGGGTACTTCAGGAACTTACACCCATCTTTAATGCCAGTTCCAGGGTGATCCAATGCCTGTGGCTTCCACAGATACCTGCACTCACATGCACATATCCACATACCGACCACACACACAGTGAAAAGAACAATAATAGTAAAAAAGGATGCAAGGAGCCAGAGCAGCCAAGATGATGTAGTCCTCAAGGCAACCCCTCAGCCTGTCTGCCCTCTCTCCTAAGGCAAGCCCACTCTCCTGTCTTTCTTTTCTTTGGTCTTGATAAACTGCATGGCCTTTGAGCAGCCTCAAGGAAGTACAGATACAAGAGCTACAAGCGGTATCAGTGTCACTGTCTATAAGTCACAGTGCCCTAATAGGGCCCTACACCACAGTGGAGTCCTCAGTCCTCCCCACCCTGCTCTTATGACCAGTTTAACAGCCTGCAAAGGCAGGTAGAAGGCACCATTCCCCTTACCCAGCATCACAGCCATCACAGAGCAGAAGTCGGTCCTCACGGTCACTCCTGCCACACACCTCACAAAAGGTCGGGTCTTCCTCCTCTGCCTCCTCATCCTCACAGGCTCTAGTGTTTTCCACTGGAATCTGAAGACAGAACTGCTGGTCACTGAATGTACCCTCAGGATCTGAGTGGTCAATTCAAAGGACAACATGTATCTTATCTAGAGTAAATCTATTGGCCCAAGATCTACTTGGACTCTATGCTGGCTGGTTTTATGTCAAGTTGACATAAAACTACATACATCATTTTAGAAGAGGAAATCTCAATTGAGAAAATAACCCTACCAGATTGGCCTATGGGCAAGCCTGGGTGGCATTTTCTTGCCACCCACTATTAGGTAGTGTCACCCCTGGGCTAGTGGTCCCAGGTTCTATAAGAGTAGTCTGAGCAAGCCATGAGCAGCACCCCTCCGTGGCCTCTGCATCAGCTTCTGCCTCCAGGTTCCTGCCCTGTGTGAGTTCCTGTCTTGACCTCCGTCAACAATGAACAGCAATACAGAAGTGTAAGCCAAATAAAACCTTCCCTCCCCAACTTGTGTTTGGTCATGGTGTTTCGTTGCAGCAACAGAAATCCTAACTAAGACATATGGTGACCTGTATGTTCTTTCCACTGCATGTCAGGTAAAAGAGGAAAATAAAAGAGCTACATGAGGGACCAGGAGTGATGGCACACGCCTTTAATTCCAGCACTTCAGAGGCAGAGGCAGGCAGATCTCTGAGTTTGAGGCCAGCCTGGTCTACAGAGTGACTTCCAGGACAGCCAGGGTTACATAGAGACCCTGCTTTAAAAACAAACAGGCCGGGTGGCGGTGGCACATGCCTTTAATCGCAGCACTCAGGAGGCAGAGCCAGGAGGATCTCTGTGAGTTCGAAGCCAGCCTGGTCTACAGAGCGAGTTCCAGGACAGGCACCAAAGCTACAAAGAGAAACCCTGTCTTGAAAAACAAACAAACAAAAACAAAAAATTCTGTTTAAAAACAGGGCTGCTATGAGGTAGTGCACACCCTTAATCCTAACACTCAGGAGATTTAGGCGGGAAGATCTCAGTGAGTTCCAGGCTAACCTGATCTACATAGTAAGACTCTCTCTCAAACAAACCAAACCAAACAGGGTTCAAGATGTAGCTCTTAGTTGTCTAGCTTGCCTAGATACACAAGGCCTGGAATCTGATCCATGGAAAGGAGGAAGAGAGGCAGGAAGAAAGAGAGAGAGAGAGAAAGGGGGAGGGACAGACAGGAAAGAGAGAGAAAGAAAAGAAAGGAAGGGAGAGGGAGGGAAGGAAGGAGGAAAGGGTAGAGAAGAGAAAGGGATAGGAGAGGGAGGGACAACAGATAATAAATCTGCAAAGCCTTTATTTATGTGAGAGAGGAGGAAACACCTTTCTTTCTATCCCACGACACTCTCCAAACTTCAGTTCACGGTCCTTTGTCCATCCCAGTACAACCTCTCCTTACCATGACTGCAACTGCTAAGGAGCAGGCCGGAGAGAAGCTCTGGAGTAAGAAGGGGTGAGGGATAGAAACCCAGAAACCCTAACATCTCCACCAGGACTCCTACCCTGTGCCCCAGAAACTATGGACAGCCCTAGCCCTGGGCTTTGCTCAGGGCCAAAATGGATGCCTCAGTTACTCCTTTGTAAGCCTAACTGACCTGACAACCTCCTCACTGAGAGAAGCAAGTCACCACTTAAGATCATGGTCCTTCCTACAAGGCCACAAGCAGGGGTAGGCAGCAACCACACTTACCTTCTTTAAGATTTTACCATTAAATTGGGCTCGAATACAAATACATTTAAATATTGTTCGATCAACTGGACAGGAGTTGGCATTCTGTAAGAAATAAACATTATATCAGAATCCTGCACAAACACCTTCATTTATCATTACTGTCTTCAAAATAAAGAATTTACTTATTAACAATTTCAAGCTAAATGTTGGGGCACCTGCCCATTATCCTAGCATTTGGGAAGTAAGAGGATTATGAATTTGAGGCCAGCCTGATCTAAAGAAAGTATGTCTCAAAAAATTTTTAAGTTCCTTTTATTGGTCAGGCGATGATGGCGTATGCCTTTAATGCCAGCACTTGGAAGGCAGAGGCAGGCAGATCTCTGTGAGTTCAAGGCCAGCATGGTCTACAGAGTGAGTTCCAGGACAGCCAAGACTGTTTCACAGAGAAACTCTGTCTCAAAACAGAAAAATATTAATAATAATAATAATAATAATTTAAAAAATATTCCTTTTATTAGGTGCTGGAGAGATGGCTCAGTGGTTAAGAGCACTGACTGCCCTTCCAGGGGACCCAGGTTCAATTCCTAGCACCCACATGGGAGCTCACAACTGTCTGTAACTCCAGTCCCAGAGGACCCAACACCCACACACAGACATACATGCAGGTAAAACACCACTGCATAAAAAAATAAAAATAAATTAAAAAAAAAATCCTTTTATTAGCCAGGCAGTGGTGGTGCACACCTTAATCCCAGCACTGAGGAGACAGAGGCAGGTGGATCTCCTTAAGTTCAAGTTCGAGGGCAGCCTGGTCTACAGAGTGAGTTCTAGGACAGCCAGGGTTACATAGAGAAACCCTGTCTCGAAGAAAAAAAAAAAAAAAAAAAAAAAGAAATAAGTAATAATAATTCCTTTTACGAAGAAATTTTTACTGAAAGCCTTGGTCTTGGCTAAGTTCCTATGCCAAGATGCTAGAACTTGGTGAAGAAAACATGTCTGTGTTTTTTTTGTTTGTTTGTTTGTTTGTTTGTTTTTTTCAAGACAGGGTTTCTCTGTGTAGCTAGCTTTAGAGCCTTTCCTGGAACTCACTCTGTAGTCCAGGCTGGCCTCGAACTCAAAGATCTGCCAGCCTCTGCCTCCTGTGTGCTGGGATTAAAGGCGTGTGCCATCACAGCCCGGCAACATGTCTGTGTTTTGAAGCCACCATGCTGATGAGGGAGAAGGGTCAGCAAGCTGGATGCATGTTCCGTATAGGTGGCATGTTGGTGAGAAGGAAAAGGAGAGGAGGGAAGGAAAGACCAAGTGGACAGCATTTTGGCCCGTTTGCTATCCCACATTCTCTCTCAAACCTCTGTGAACTGCACACAAGACCTTGAACATCTCTAGTATATTTTCAGCATTTGTTTTCTGAGTATATGCTGGATCAGATTCATGCTACAAATATTTTACTGTATACGATAAAACACAATCTCTTTAGCTGTGTACTCTACTAGATTTTGATAAATGTATAAACTGAAGGGTTACCCCGATCTGCCACCTCCCTGTTATGTCCTGCCACTATAGTTGTGTGAGGATCAAGGAGCTTCCCTAGGCAAGATTATATACATGGACTTTTTAATGCCAATGCCACGGAGGATGAGGATTTCTGGGGCTTACTGGCTGCCTATCCAGCTCTAGCTTGAGTAAAACATCCTGTCTCAAAAGGAATAAGGTGGAAAGTGACAGAGCAGGATACATGGCATCCTTCAGCATCTACAGGTAAGCACGGGCACACACCATGCACCTGTACATATATAAAGTTCTTTGCCAGTGGGAGAAGAGTCAGGCAATGCTTCTAAAAGTTCACTCTGAAGTAGGCAGCATGATGTAATTATGTCTCTTCGTTACTGGCCGTCAGAACTGAGTAATCACACAGTATTTCAGTATCTACAGAGGCCATTTCATACTATGTGAGGTGGCCTCAGGATCCATGTCCTGATCCTCAGAAAGCCCGGAATCCTCTCTGGAGCCCCATCACCCACAGTCACATGCCCAGGGTAACCCTTCTCGACAGTGCTGAGGGCCTAGGACTCAGTCCTGTGTTGAGCTTTGCTGCAGAGGAGCAGGTTTCAAAAAGCCAACTCACCCTGGACCACTCAATGATGCAGTCCAAGCAGAAATAGTGGGCACACGTCTCTGGGGTGCCCACAGCCTGGTCCCTGAATGCATTGAGGCAAATGGGGCAGCTTTCTGCATCATCATCAGAAGTGTGGGCACTGCTGGCTTCTAGCTTCCCTTGAGTCTCCACTGCTGCAGCTGCCATTTCTACTCCGTCTTCTGAATCTTCAGAACCTTGGGTAAAGAGAAGCATTCTACTTTTAGTAAATACAGGAACAAGTGCATACTCAAGGCCAGCCTTGATCAGACTCAGGATGCACCTAGGAAAGCAGCCTCTAGCCAGCCAGAATCCCAGCTCCTCTTGGGCCATGTCTCCCCATCTACCTGCAAGGCTACACTCACAAAGTGCCAACTCTGAGTAGCCAAGCTAACCACATCTCCTTACCCAAATCCTCTTTGACCATAACTCTCTGAACTAAGGGGACAGGGATATTGGCTAAGTCCTCACAACTGAGCCTCAGAGTAAAGACAGAGCATCCAAGAAGTAAGGTGTCAGGAGCTATCATGGGCTTCAGACAAGATGGAGCCAATGACTAAGCCACAAGGGGATGGGGATTTAGCTCAGCAATAGAGCACTTGCCTAGCAAGTGCAAGGTCTTGGGTTCAGTCCTCAGCTCTTAGCTCTGGAGGGTAGGGGGAACATGCCACATGACAAACTAATGACTAAGCCTCCAAGAATGCCTCCTTGGAACAACACCTCTTGCATGGCTGCACAAGTCTTTCAACACAATGACAACAAATATCTGTAATCAGATGAGACCTCCTTCTTGGGCCTCTCCTCCTCCTTCCTTGTGGGATACAGCCAGAAGATGTGGCCACTAACTGGGACAGTGGCTTTAAAAGATGTGGTCAACTTCTCAGCAGTATGAAGCAGTGGCCTGGCCAGCAGAACACTGAAGATGCATTCAATGTACCACTACAGCTAGCAAACATCCTCCTGTGAACTACTAAACACATAAGTCATAGGGACTAGAGAAGCAGATCCTCACTAGGCCTCAGAATTCAGTTCTTTGTGGGTGGGACTAGCAAAGGTGCTGGCCCCCTTCTCCAGAGCCCTGCTGCCAACCCACAAAGGGGAACTATCTCTAGCTGGCTGAAATCCCACCAGGTGAGCCCCCCCCCCCCCTTTTTCTTTTTTGGTTTTTTGAAACAGGGTTTCTCTGTGTAGTTTTGGTGCCTGTCCTGGATCTCGCACTGTAGACCAGGCTGGCCTCGAACTCACTGAAATCTACCTGGCTCTGTCCCCCCCCCCCCCAAGTGCTGGGGTTAAAAGCGTGCACCACTGCCACCCGGCCAGGGGAACTCTTTAAAAAAAAAAAAAAAAAAACCTGTTTACTTATTGGGCAAGATGAGGGTAAGTTATGGGAATTGTTTCTCTCCTACCAAGTGAATTTCAGGGACTGAACTCAAACTGTCAAGCTTAGTAACAAGCACTTGGCAATCTCACCATCTGCTACTGTTCATTTTTTTGAGAAAGGGTCTCATGTATCCCAAGGTGACTATGTAGATGAAATGACTCTGAACTTCTGATCCTTCTGCCTCTACCTACCAAGTGGTAGGCAACAGGTGAGCACTTTCAAAGCACAGAGGCTCCCCGGCTGTTGGCAGAGAGAGAAGTCAGAGAAGCTGCTCTTGCTGGGTTAGAAGGACACAAATTGCTAACATGTACTCCTAAGGGAGCTGATAACCCTGGTAGCTAAGAATGACCTGTCAACAACCAGCTAGAAAATAGGGCTCCTTTCTTTTAAACCATGAGGAATCTACCAGCAGGCAGGGAGGGGGCTTGGATAAGGATTGACGCTTAGAAAGGAAGCCTGTCTGATATTGTGAAGCTACTTGGTGATACCCGAATAAGAAACTCAGTTGAGCCGGGCGGTGGTGGCGCACGCCTTTAATCCCAGCACTCGGGAGGCAGAGCCAGGCGGATCCCTGT
Source organism: Peromyscus attwateri (assembly GCA_902168425.1). NCBI lineage: Eukaryota > Metazoa > Chordata > Mammalia > Rodentia > Cricetidae > Peromyscus > Peromyscus attwateri. The sequence goes on along the minus strand of CABHPP010114903.1, from coordinate 8,237 downwards.
GAGTTCGAGGCCAGCCTGGGCTACCATGTGAGTCCCAGGAAAGGCGCAAAGCTACACAGAGAAACCCTATCTCGAAAAACCAAAAAAAAAAACACAAAAAAAAAAACCAAAAAAAAAAAAAAAGAAACTCAGTTGAACCCAGTGGGTGGTGGTGCACATCTTTCATCCTACCACTTGGAAGGCAGAGGAAGGAGGATCTCTGAGTTTAAGACTGGCCTAGTCTACTCAGAGCAAGTTCCAGGATAGCCAGGGAAACACAGAGAAACCTGGTCTTGAAAAAAGCCAAGAGAGAAAGAGACCCAGTTGACCCATGGAAACATACAAATAATAAACATACTATTCCTAGCTCCTGAGTTTGTGGCCATTTGTTACACCACAGAGGTAAACTGATGAAAGAGATGTCCATAATATTTTGAAATATTACTAAGCACATAACAGAATGATTAATTTCAGCTTTTCTGTATAATTAAAGGCTCATGGCAGCAAAATCGAACAGGTAAGCTGATTCTTCTTATGCAATTTGAAGGTAGGGAACTGGCCATCTTCTTTGGCCCGATTTCCATAGTGTCTACAGAGCAATGCTTTGCATGCTGATAACAATGGCCCTATTGACTTGAAGATAGAGAAAAAAAAGTACAAACGGCCAAGGACCTGAGCAGTTTCCCTCACTGAACTCTCATTTAGGTTGCCAAATAACACCCTTAAAATACGTTGTTGAAAGAGAATGGCTCATCTATATGAATACTTGTTCCTCAGTTGATGGAATTGTTTGGGAAGGAGTAGGAGGTGTGGCCTCCTTGGAAGAAGTGTGTCACTCTGAGCAGGCTTTGAAGTTTCAAAAGATGACCATCATTACCAGTGAGATCTCACTACTGCTCCAGTGCCATGCTGACATGCCTACTGCCCTGCTCCCCACTTTGATGGACTCTAACCCTCTGAACTGTAAGCCCCAAATAAACTCTTTCTTCTATAAATTACCTTGGGTCATGATGTCTTATCACAGAAATAGAAAAAGTAACTAAAACAATATCCAAGGGAGGTGCTAACAAGTGTTAGTACCAACAGAACAATAGGCAGCTAGCCTGGAAACTAGGTGCACCTAAAGACAAAGTCTCTAAGAATGCCAGGGCTTGGCTGGGCGGTGGCAGTGGGGGTGGTGCCTTTAATTCCAGCACTCAGGGAGCAGAGGCAGGCAGATCTCTGAGTTCAAGGCCAGCCTGGTCTACAAAGTGAATTCCAGGACAGCAAAAACTAAACAGAGAAATGCTGTCTTGAAAAATGAGGAGGTGGGTGGGTAGGGAAATGCCAGGGCTCAAATAGTGTCCATTCTGATAAGAGACAGGATTGGTGAGCAGAGTAGAGAAGGACTGTCCTGGAGCAGAGGAACTGCGGAAGGCTCTGTGCATTCAAAACAACCCATAGATGCTACAATAACTGACACTGTTTGGGGAGCTGGGAAAAATGGGTGCTGAGCATGAGGCCCCAGTCATTCTCATTTCTCAGAATAAGATATTAAGAGATTATTCCTATCAAGTTGGGAAACACACAAACGGCAGCAAAAGCAGGTACACTTTAGCAGCAGGACACAGTGTGGGAAAAATAAGAGGCAGAGTAAAAGGACATTTCCTGTAAGAAGGAACCCAGGACTCTTGGACAATTCTCCTTGCCTTCTACTGCACCTCCTGATAGCTAATCCAGATGCTGGCTACTTTCATGTGTGGCACTAGGAACAGAATGGGCCTTCTCCCCGTCCTTACAATGCTCAGCTGAGGCTGCTGTCTCTACATCATCTGTTCCTCACTAATACTCTGCTCCCAGCCCAACCTCTACAATAATGAGACATTTTCTCAACTGAGGGTCTCTCTTTTCAAATGAATCTTGCTTGTGTCAAGTTGACATAAAATTAGCCAGCATGCCGGGCAGTGGTGGCGCACACCTTTAATTCCAGCACTCGGGAGGCAGAGGCAGGCAGATCTCTATGAGTTCAAGGCCAGCCTGGTCTACAGAGCGAGTTCCAGGACAGGACCCAAAACTACACAGAGAAACCCTGTCTCAAAAAAAACAAAAACAAACAAACAAACAAAAACCTATCCAGCACACAAGCAAAGGGCTCAACTGGACCAAGGTTCCATTCCAAGAGAGCCCTTCTCTACTCTGCTCACCAGTGAGACTGGCTTTAGGTGCACCTAGTTTCCAGGCTAGCTGCCTACTGCACTGTTGGTACTAGCACTTGTTAGCACCTCCCTTGGATACTGTCTTAGTTACTTTGTTTCTGTGATAAGACATTATAGAGTTAGTTCCTGTAAATTAGGCCGTGGCTTAGCCACGTCTTTCTCTAAAAGCTTTTTACTTCTAGCTGTTGAGGCTCCTCACCACCCATGTTACACTCTGGGCACCTAGCCCTGATTGCTGCTTCACAGCTGGTCTCTCCCTCTAGATGATGAGTTCTGGAATACCAGGAATCCTGGCTGAGTGGGTCCCACTTTTAATCTAATCCATAATCAGTTTCTGGCATCTAGTCTCCAAACTTCAGGAAAGGAGGCGGGAGCCACCCAACAGTGCCTGACATCTTTTGCCCCCTGCTCTGGCAGCATCAGCACTGTTCAGTCCTGCCGAGGATACGACAAGAAAACCTCAAGGCTGGAAACAGGTAGAAAAGCCATGTCTGTGACTTCAACCCAGTACAGACTCACTCTCTAGTCCACACGCAGAATTAAAACAAAACAAAACACACACACACCTGGGCAAGCATGGTAGTCACAAGCCTCTAATCCTAGTTGTTTAGGAGGCCGAGGCAGGAAAAGTGCCAGGAATCTGAGCCCAGCTTTGGCTATAGAGTGAATTCAAGGATAGCTAGCTTTGGAAAACTGGGCAGTCAGTATAATTACAAAGTTACTAACTCCCAATCAGTTCCAATCCTTTGTGATGAGTACTGTTCCAATTATAAGGGTTACCTTTCTGGACCACTTTAACACTGACAGCCATGGGCATATAATGAAAGGCTAATATTCAGGTCATAGTGGGTGCTATAGGACTGTGACCTCCTGGTTTGAGGACCACGTCAGAAGGAAACTTGAAATGAACAGAACCCTGGTCCAATTGAGCCCTTTGTTTGTGTGCTGGCTCGTTTTATGTTAACTTGACACAAGCTAGATTCATTTGAGAAGAGAAACCCTCAACTGAGAAAATGAACCACCAGACTGTCCTGCTGAGGAGATTGTGGGGCATTTTCTTGATTGCTAATGTGGAAGGGCTCAGCTCACTGTGGGCAGTGTCATCCCTGGGCTGGTTGTCCTGCATGCTATAAGAAAACAGACTGAACCAACTCTAGGGAGCAAGACAGTAAGCAGCACTCCTCCATGTCCTTTGTATAAGTTACTGCCTTGAGTTCTGACCTGACATCCTTAGATGATAGACTACAAACTGTAAGATGAAATAAACCTTTTCCTCCCCAGGTTGCTTTTGGTCATGGTGTTTTAGCTCAGCAATGGAAACCCTAAGACACTTTGAAAAAGGTGGCCATAGGTGGATGGGGCCAAGCAAACCACGTAGAGTCCTCATACGCTGCCCACAGGCCATGAAGGTTTTTCAGAGTAGAGGTGTGCCATTCAAGCACTGTTCTTTGCAGGAGTTTAACGTTACAAACTTTCACCAGTGTATATAAGCCTGGAATTTTTTAATAATGCCACACAATGAGCTTGTTGAATAAGCAGATAACGAGCCACAAGATGGGACTATCCATGTCCTAAATGAGGTCCCAGGCCACATGCCCCTCATGGCATGTTAATCTGTCCAGCACCTATAATGCTAGCAACTGGCCCTTGTGCGATGAATAGGGGCTACCAAGACCTTCCTGCTCATCATCTTAGAACTCCAGTCTACCTACGTCATCCCATGGCTTATGCCACTCAATGTTCTTAGATAGTTCATTTTCTCTCTCTCCCAGAAGAGATACCCACAGAATCCTATCACTAAACTTAACTTTAAAACTAAAAACTACAGCTGGGTGGTGGTGGTGCACGCCTTTAATCTTAGCACTTGGGAAGCAGAGGCAGGTAGATCTCTGAGTTCGAGGCCAGCCTGGTCTACAGAGTAGGTTCAAGGACAGCCAGGGCTATACAGAGAAATCTCGTCTAGAAAAAAACTAAAAGAAAGAAAAAAACAAACAAACAAAAAACAAAACACTAAAACCTGTGGCGGGAGTCAGTTGTTCCAGTGGCAGGCGACAGCCTGTGTGGACAGCTGTGGATGTTCTAACATAGGATGATGTCTCCTCACTAAGAAAGTCAAAGGAACTGGCTCAAATGCCTACAATCTTACCAGATCTATCTTCTGGGTCTTCCTCCTCAGACAGCCCCTCGGTTTCCTCCTCATCTGTGTCATCTTCATGCTCACTGCCTGTGTCATCTTCAGAGTCTCCACTGTGGCCATTGCTGCTTTCTTCTAGATCACAAGGTGAAAGGCACAGGCCTGTGAGGGCACTGTCACAACCTAAGCATCACAGAGCCAGAACTGCTGGGAGTGCACAGGTAGCGATAAGGACTGCCAGGCTACCAGAGGGAGGGTGGGGAGGCTAGAGAGGCATATGATGGGGAAAACGAGTCCTCTTACTCTGCACTTATGCTGTTCCTTATTAAAAATAAGACAGTGGCTTGGAATACAGCTCAGCTGGTAGAGTGTGCATGCCTAGCATGATGAAGCCCCAGGTTTCTATCTCCAGCACAGCACTACACAAAACTGGATACAGGGGTACACATCTGAAATCTCAGCACTTTGAGCGGTAGAGGCAGAAGGATCAGATGCTCAAGATCATCCTCAGCTATACATCAAGTTAAAGGCCAGCCTGGAGCTGGGCGGTGGTGGCACACACCTTTAATCCCAGCACTCAGAAGGCAGAGACAGATGGATCTCTGTGAGCTCAAAGCCAGCCTGGGCTACAGAGTGAGGCCCAAAGCTACACAGAGAAACCCTATCTCGAAAAACCAAAAAGAAAAAGGCCATCCTGGGATACATGAAACCCAACCAAAAACAAAACAAAACAAAACAAACAAAACAAAACATGCAATCCCTGCAGTCTGGAGGTTTAGTCAGAAGGATTGCTGTTCAAGGCTACCCTATACTACATAGCAAGACCCTGTTTCAAAAAATAGAGAATACAGCTCAGCAGCAGACTCTTACCAAGCATACACAAGGCCTCAAGTTCTAACCCTCACACCTCCTTCCCCACAGAAAGACCAAATATAATGACATGTGATTGTGGTCTTAGCTACCAGTTATTTGGGAGGTTGAGGTGGGCTGATCACCTAAGTCTAGAAGTTCAAGGACAGTCTGGACCACACAGTGAGATACCATCTCAAAAACAAGACAAAACAAGCAAACAAAAAGACAAAAAGAATGAATGTATAGTACACTTCTATAACTTAATCAGATTTTTTTTTTAAAGGTTGAAAGTGAAAACTGACATTCAAGCTTCCAAGGGGAGCTAGCAATCTCGAGAAAGCACAAGATGCAGATACCCTGCCAGCAGTGGGGGGCTTACCAGCATCACTGGCCAGTTCTGAGGGGCCAACTCGTGGGGGTCCATCTGGTCCAGGGCTGTGAGCCACAAGCTCATCCAAACTGTCGTCATCCATGGCTACACATTGGAGTTCAGCTCTAAAAGAGACCAGAGCCAAATAACTCCAAACTTGCTTGGCTACAGAGTCCCCTCTGAAAGGTAACTTCCCTAGTGACATGAGCATCACCACACATGTAGAATTTGAGCTGTGAGACACACACTACACAAGACCCTAGTCACAAAGTCATATGCAAATATAAAAAATATAAAATATAGCTGGGCAGTAGTGGTATACACCTTTAATCCTAGTACTCAGGAGGCAGAGGCAGGTGGATCTCTGAGTTCAAGGCCAGCCTGGTTTACAGAGTGAGTTCCGGGATGGCCAGGGCTAAAGAGAGAAACCCTGTCTCAAAAAACAAAAACAAGCCGGGCAGCACTCAGGAGGCAGAGCCAGGCGGGTCTCAGTGAGTTCGAGACTAGTCTGGTCTACAGAGCGAGAGATCCAGGACAGGAACCAAAAACTACATGGAGAAACTCTGTCTCGAAAAACCAAAAATAAATAAATGAATATACAAATATTTTTATAAGATATTAATATCCTCATAAAAAGACAGTGACTCATTTCCAGAACCATATGCAAAGCAGGATCTTAATTCCTAAGGACTAGCAATATTTTTACTTGAGCATTCCTGGAGAGTCCTAATACCAAAGATGAGCCAAATGGACATCTGAGCTGAGACAGAGCAATGCTTTTCAACTGAGAGCCGGTCATCACAAGGACTCCAGTAGCCCATTTGCCTGCTGTCACCAAGTGGGCAAGTCACTCTTGGCTAATGCTGGCCCACTGGCCTCTGCTCAGCTGGCTACCATCAGATTAGAAAGCTTGGATGAAGTTCCTGGGGACTATAGAATTCCCATGCCCCAGGCTGAAAGGCAGAAGATGCTGGGGCTGTCCCTCTCCTGGCTTGTCTGTGGGAACACCTGTTAGTACTCTCTTGCAAGCCACTGTAAGAACAATGTGGAATACCTGTATAAAAGACTTCATAAATGTCACTGAACATGACCTTCCTTCTATACCAAGTTCTTAAACTTTGGTCCCCCAACTAAGAACCTACTCATATACATGGTCTTTCCTCATCAGTGATATTCACCTATGTCCCCAGTCACTTCCAGAGGAAGCACTTCTCACAGGGAATTCATTCAAGAACTCATCAGCCTATCCTTGGCACCATGTGCTTCCCACAAGCCTAATGTTCACAGTCAGAAGGAAGAAAGGGGGGGAAAGAACCCCAAAAACAGCTCGAGATGGGGTGGGGGGCTCACTTCTGGTTCCTACAGGTACAAGCTTACTTGTCTCCCTCCACCAGCCTCAAGAGAATACATGGGCTGTATGCTCAAAGCCAAAGGGAAAAGTGCAACCCTTCTCTAAGTGGACGAAGGCCAGATCAGGGCCAGGACTGCCAAGGCCCAGTAGAAGAGCTGATGTTCTCTGAACAGTGAGGGCAGGATAACTTAAGGAACGTCAATGGTCACACATTGCTACTGGCTGGGAATGGTAAAGTGAGAAGAGTTTTGATAAATTATCTTACTTTTACCTGATGCTTGGTGAATTAATCAAGTAGGAAAGGAGTCCTGGCCACAGACTCCTGTCAAACACTACCTCTTATATAAAAGGCAGATTGAGATACACTGGGATACAGAGCTAATTTTCCATTCAGGATGGTGACCTCTTTCCCGTGGGGTGACCCAGAGCATGGCCCCAGTTCTTAGAAAAGAGGACCTATAACTAACTCTGTGAACCTCAGCATACAGCTCTAGGCTTCTCTCAGGCTGAGAGAGCCACGTGTTGCTGTTTTGACTCAACATTCTTCCCAAAGGAATGAACACCGAGTGGTAGACGGAAAGAAGGAAGGACTGTTGAGCTGCAAGTCAAGCCCAATCTCTAACTCAGAGCCTGTGCTTCCACCAGCGGCCAAAATGACATCCCCCAGACACGTTACTGTAAGGTTCGATGGGGCGACACGGGTCTCCGACACAGGACAGAGGCCACAGAAGGTTTAAAAGAGCAATGTCGGCCCTGCCACTCTGCCGCAGTGTTAACACTGACAACTACTTCACCTCTCTGAACTCCGACTGTAAAACCCCAACAAGCAGTGGTGCCTCCTCGAGACTGCTGTGGGGGCTCTTCGAAGAAAGGAATATGATCACCGCGACACCAACCACAACTTGGGCAAGTGCAGATGGTGCTGACCCGGGCGAGGGCCATCGGGACAGAGAACAAGGTACCTAGGGGTCACACCTTTCCCATGCACCAGGCCACGTTCTCGCACGACCAGACAGGTGGCCAGCACCACGCCCAGGGGCCTCTCGGCAGCAGCCGGGCATCCCGGGGCTCGGCTCGAGGCCTCGGCCGCCCTCCCGTCCTCCGGACCGACCCACGGCCAGCGCGACATAGGCCTCGCCCGCCCCGAAGGCCGCAGACAAAGCACACGGCCACCGTAAGTAGCCCGCGCGGCCGGACGCGACAGGGACACCGGACCGGAGCGGCTACTGCACGTACCCGGGAACCTCGCGCCTCGCAGACGCTCCTAGACGATCCCGCCTCCGTCCGAACGCGACCGCAACTAGGCCGGACAGCCGCCGCCGCCGCCGCCGCCGCCGCCGCCGCGAGCTCTTCGAC
>CABHPP010114902.1:408-17998 GCA_902168425.1 Peromyscus attwateri | reverse complement strand
TATACTGTGGAGTCCTGAGTCTCTGCTGTGTTAGAGATACATGTGACCACGTGACCTGCTGGGAGCCAGGTCAGCCCTGTTTTCCAGCTGTTCCCGTACAGGCACCAGGACTGTGATGGATGCAGCCTTGGAGCCTCCACACCATCCCATCGCACTGATAGCTGCGCTGGAGTCCAGTCAATGCCACTTGGAATTCCGGGGTGCAGTCTACATTATCTTCTGTTCTTCTAGATCTCAGCTTATTAAGCTGTGGGTCATGATCCCATAGGGGTCACTTAGCTAAAGGTGGGGGTGACAAAAATTTGGCAAGGTTTCAGAAGGCGCCATGATAGAAAATGATTTAAGAAGAAGGGGATAGTGAATCTGAGGTGCTTCTGGCAGCTCTTGAGTACATGGCATGCTGTGACTGCATGACTGCACTGCAGCCTGGTTCTCAGAGCAGGACTCCATTTGCACTGTGTGTGGGTCACACCACACAATGCCAGCAAATACTGCCCAAAACACCAACTGTTGTCTGTTATGACTACAGCGTTTTTTTTTTTATTTTTGTTTGTTTGTTTTTTGCTACATGTAATGGCTGCAATGTTTTTATTGTACATACAAAATTTTCCGTTCTAGAAAAATAATGATTTAATTAAGAAAAGCCAAGACTTACTGTTTGGATAGAATCTTACCATGTAGTCCTTCCTGACCTGTAACTTATTGACCAGGTTGGCCTTGAACTTGAAGAGCTCTGCCTGCCTCTGCCTCCTTAGTGCAGGGATAGAAAGAGTATGCCACTACACACAGCGAAACAATAACTTTTAATATTTTCTCACCATCATTCTTCAGTGTGTTTTAGTGCCAAATCTGATATATCTTTTGGGTTGTGTTAGAACATTTTATGTTTTAAAATTACTATTTCGGTTTCTGATTTGAGTTTCATTTAAAAAAAAAAGACATGATGTGGGGGGCTGGAGAGATAGCTCAGCCGTTACGAGTACTTGCAGCCTTTCTAGGAGACCCAGGGGATCTAGTTATCTAGTAACTCTAGTTCCAGGGGATCCAACACCTTCTTCTGGCCTCTGTGGGCACCAGGTACACATGTGGTACATAGACATCCAAGCAGGCAAAACATCCATGCACATAAAATAAATTAATAAAAATTAAAAAAAAATCATGATGTGAATTTTGGCTTGTAATTAGGACACAATTCCCAACAGTCCCTAAAATGGTCCTGAATGTACTCCTACCATTTGTACCTGGTATCTTTCTGAAGGGTCATTCTCAACGTTGACGATTATAAAATCAGAATGCCAATAAACCCTGAAAAACATTGAAGATGTGTGTCCTGCAGCATCCAATATTTATCTGTGGTTGAATTCTTCATATAATAACAAATAAGTACATTCATCTCATTAGTATGTAAACTTACACCACTCTTTAATCAATGACAAAATCATATGTGTACTAAAATTGTTTTAAAATTAATTTATTTGTGGTTTATTATTAGTATATATTTTATGTGTGTGTCTACTTCATGTACTTGTACACCTAGGTTTATATACTATTTCTTGGGTGCAAAGGAACCATACATGGGAGGAGTTTAAGGAGGATTTCTCTAGACCAGCAGTTCTCAACCTGTGGGTCCAACACCTTTGGGGATCACATATCAGATATCCTGCATATCAGATATTTACATTACAATTCATAACAGTAACAAAATTACAGTTATGAAGTAGCAATGAAATAATTTTATGGTTGGGGTCACTGCAACATGAGGAGCTGTATTAAAGAGTCCCAGCATCAGGAAGGTTGAGAACCGCTGCTCTAGACGCTGTCTCACCTGGCTTCTGCTCCCCTTGCCTCTAATGAAATTCAGTTTGCACCATTCTGACCATGAATGAGGTCTATTCCTGAATTTCACTTTTGTGCAGTTCTTGCTCAGACTTACTACCCTGGGGCTGGAGAGATGGCTCAGTGGCTAAAAGAACTTGCTGTATGAACATGAGGACCTGAGGTCAAATTCCCCAACACCCAGGTAAAGGACCAGGCATAGCTGTGTTTGGATTGCCTGGTGGAGACACATGGATCTTAAAAATTCACTGGTTAGCCTAGCTGAAACTAGGCCTTCTCATTCAGTGGCAGACTCTATTTTAAAGGGATATAGAGAGAGCAGCAGCAGAAGACCAGACACCTTCCTCCAAGCCTCTGCATACATCATACAACACCAACCACATACATCACCAGTATATCACGTCCTCAAGCCTAAAAGAAACAATAATACTGACTATACAGAATCTTAAACATTTTAATTTGTCCCCAACCTTCTAACACCAGGAGATTCTATGCTAAAACACAAATATGTGAGTTTAACAGAGGTAACCAGCTGTTGTCACTGCTGGTTGGATGTGGTAGGCAGTGATTAGAGAGGGCTCGGGGTTGGAGGACAGCTTCAATTGGGATGTTTATCAGTGGCTCCCACAGTGTCCCACTTCATTCATGTGTGGTGTGCTCCAGGAGTTTGTACTAGGGGCCTCTCTTGGTGTTACTGAGCTGGGAAACCACTTCTGCCCCCACATCCCGCTGCCCTTCACCCAGCCTGCTACTGTGGGATCATTCCAGGAATGGCCTGATTTGTCCAGTCTGTGTCTTCATCCTTTGGCTATGCTTGTCACATGACTCGCTTTGACCAATGGGGCAGTGGTGACTCACAGAGACTTGACTAGTGTTTGCTCATGGAGCTCATTTTCTGGTGGCTCTCTCCTGAAGACTATTCTCTACTGCAAGATGGTGAGTGACAGTTGGATAAAAGCCACAGTGGTCCCAGGTGGCCCAGACACCATCCCTGCTCCGACAGCCCTTGTAGATCTATGAGTTGACCACAAATCCCTACACAGCCAAGCCCAGCAATCCATGTAGCCTGGAAGAAAGCCCCAACTAAGTTTAGCACAAAGAACTCCCTGTATGCCTGGGAAATAATAGGTTGTTTGGACATCAAGTTTGGGGATTTTTTGTTACACAGCAAATGAAGCTGATATACTTGTGAACTGACTATTCTACACCGCCCCCCCACCAAAAAAAACACCCAGAATGCAGGTATGCATGCAGAACAGCTGTCACCCGGCCGTGTCCCCTCCTCCATGTGACTGGGGGCCTGACTTGCCTTCCTCTGTGGTCCTGAGCCCCACTCGTTCCCCACTTCCTCCCAGGCCTGGTCTATTGTGACCCTATCAACCTCCAATGAGCCAGAGGAGTAACCCAGTGCGACTCATTCATATTTCTCTGCCTTAATTAAAAATCCAAATGGGAATATTGGCAGCTTAGGCCCTCACTTGAAAATTGAGCCATATTCCCATTAATAGGAACGTCTAATTAAAACATCCGTTAAAAGTCCATAACATTAAGTTAATGGGGGGAAATCCAGGAGGGATTCAATTAGATTTTATTTCTGTAAAATTAATATGAGCAACTTTTTAAAAGTCCCTGATGCTGACTGCCATTCATTAAAGGCTCTCCGAGTATTAGAACAGGACTGAGAGGTGGGCAAACTCAAATGGTATCAAAATATAAGACCCATAGCTGATGCCCTCTGTCCTGGTGAGCAGACAGAGCTCTTGGCTTCCCATACCCAGCCTCCTAGCAGACCCATGGCCAGAGGGGCCAGCTGGGGATCTGGAGCCCTGGGCTCTGATCTCAGAACTCAGTTCACCTCTGTCCTCATGACTGCCTATGGCAGGTCTCACTGGCTGTTCTGTGAAGGCATCCAATGGAGAAGTTGGAAGAGATGAACTTGATCCTGGGTGCAGGGGTTGGTTGGCAGGGAACAGAGGAGAGGTTAGAATGAGACCAGGCAGCCTTTAACTTAGGTTTTCTTAGAAAAAAATTGTGATAACTCAACTTTTTTTTTTTTTTTTTTTTTTTTTTGTGAAACGCAAGTGATGTGCTGGATCCTGTGTGATGGTACACGCAATCGTAGCTCTCGGGAGACAGAGGCAGGAGGATCAAAGTTTGAAGCTAGTCTGGGTCACATGGTAAGCTCCAGGCTAGGCTGAGCTATGAAGTGAGACACTGTCTAGCAACAATAGTAACAACAACAGACAGACAGACAGACAGACACACACACACACACACAAAGTGATGGGACTATTTTAAAGATATTAAAAACTATAAAATCATATACAATGAAAGTAAGATAAAAAAAACTGTTTCTAAGAAATCACCACACACTATCATGCAACAGCCCCAGGCTATTACTGTCAACAACCCACCAATGGAAGCAGGGGAGAGTGTGGGATACAGACCTGTGAGTAGGAAAACAATCTCCCCTTATGGATGCTGCTTAAATACAGTCATCCAGTTGTGAAACCAAAAATGCTGCTGACTGCTTCCTTTGAACAGCTGTTCTCTCCAAAAAGAACCCAGGCTTAAGAAAAAAGGCTAGAGAGAGAGCTTTGCTGTCAAGAGCATGAAGTGTTTTTCTCAGGGACCTGAGTTCAGTTCCCTGCATCCACATCAGGCAGCTCATAGCTGTGTGGAACTCCAGCTCCTGGGGATCTGATGCCTCTGGTCTCCACAGGCACTGTACACATGTGCACACCTATTTCCAACATACACATAATTTGAAATGAAATAAATCTATGAAAAAAAAGATGGAAAACATTCAAAACCAAGTCTACCTCAGGAGGGTGGCCCTGAAGAAGGGTCATGGGGAGAGAGGAGACACAGAAGTCATGAGACCTACAGTTACTCCATTAAATGCAAGAATCCTCTGGGGCTGCCTGACTCTGCCCAGGGCTCGTTTCCTGAGGCCTGGGAAGTCAGGGGCAGATCTGAAAGACACAGTCGTCTTCAGTGCAGGATGAGGGCCAGGGCTCAGTTCATCTTGCCTCGCAGTCTGTGGTTCTATGGCAAACACCATCCTTTCCCTATCCAAAGTCATCACCTCATACCCGCTTCCTTCCTGCTAATCCATCTCCCATCTGGTCCGCTAGGGATGATTTATTTAAACAATGACAAAGATGAAGCTTCCTTCTGAGAAAGCTTTTGCTTTAATCTTCTTTTTTCTGTCCTGGATGAAGGCGTGAGGATAAACAGCCAGCAGCCATTTTGGAACCAGGAGGCAAAGACGTGCAGTCCAGAGCTAGTGTGCTTAGGATGGTGGAACTGAAAGATAAAACAGCCCTTAGACCTTGATCCCACAATCAAAGCACTGATCCAATGCCCCAAGTGCCGTCCTCTGGCTATCTTGTTATCTGAGAGAGCAACTCCATATTCATTTAGACTACAGGCGGTGGCTTGGCCATTCCTTAAAGGTAGAAGCCCTTTTAACTGACAATGCCACATTTTTGTACTATTTTTAAACTGCATTTGAGATGGGTGGGCTTTGTACCAGGACACCCATTTCATGGCTAGAATAATAGTGAGCCTGCTTGACTTCAAGCTGCCTTCCTCAGAACTGCTGCCAACTCCAGCTCTGCAGAAAAAGGCTTTTTCATCTGGTCCTGGGTCCTAGTGCAGAGGGGAGGAAATATGTTTTCCAACAAACAAGTCACGGTCCTGGGCTTGAAGGGTGTCAAATAGTGCTGAGTTAGGCCATGGATTGGGAAGCCCTGTCCGCAGCCTCTCTGCTTCTGAGGCTCTTAGCTGGGAGAGGGGAAGATCACGACAGAGTATGATGTGTCTCAATCACTTAATGGAGAGTGGCTGTGTGTTAGGGAAACAGATGCTAACTGAGTGACAGCCACTCTGATCTCCATGTTGAGTAGAAGCTGATGGCTTCGGCACAAGTGTTCTGCAGCTGAGTACTGTGGACTGCTACCACACCCTGAGGCCTGCTGCTAACACCATGCCAAGCTACAGAGCACTCATACCTCAGCCACCTTGGTCGTTTTTGGGTCTGTAGAGAATCGGTCCCCACTGCCCACACCCCTGAGAGATGCAGACCCGTCAGTGTGTTCTCATCCAGAGTTTTCTGAGTCTGATAGAGCTTTCCTCAGAGAAAGAGGAAGCCCTGTCTGAGGGAAAGTAGTTGCCTTTGAGGGCCAGGGACCCCAGAGACATTCTGAGACCCCCGTCTTCCAGAGCCTTCTCATATATAGGACTCAGTTTACACACAGACCCTCTGTGTGCTGGTAAGTTGATTCTAGCTGCTATTAAAAGAAAAAGATGTCAATGGCTTAATACCAAGTTAATTTTCTTCCTCACTGTTGCAAGTCAGCATTCTACTACTGTGACAAAAATACCTGAGCTTATCAACTTCCAGGCCCACAGTTTGGAGGTTTCAGGCCATGGTCAATTGGCTATATTGCTTTTGGGTTTGAGGATATCATGGAGGAAGGTCTAGCAGAGGAAGCAGGAGAGTAGAGAGACAAGGAGAGACCAGAGGTCAGAGGCCAGATACCCCTTCAAGAGCTTACTCCAACAACCTACCTTCCTCTCACTAACCTCCATCTTTTAAAAGTTCCATTACCTTCCAGTAGTGCCATGGGATAGTGACCAAGTCAACATGTGCTTTTAGGAAACACTTACTCTAGATCCCACCCATGACACTGACATCAGGCTATGGGAGGAGATTCTGGGAAATGGCGATGGCTTCCTCACAGTCTGAGGGACTTGGGCTTCTTCTACATTCAAACCTGACTTTTGTGGGGTCTTTATATTAACACACAGGAAGAAGAAATGAGAGCAGGTGACCCTGCTTCCTTGGTTCCTGGGGAGAAGTAGAAGACTTGTTCAAAGTCCAGTGGAGTCCAGCAGGAAGCTGGACACAGCTGGAGGTAGGACAAGCCCAACACCTTCCTCCCTGCTCACCATTCCACACAGGCATTCCGGGACAGTCAGCTTTGCTCAGTGCCTGTCTGCAAACTCTGAGGCATCTGGAGCAAGGAGAACAGTGGGCCTCGGGAACCAATGTCTCTTCTCTCCCACTGTTTGTTCCTGGCCAAGCTGCCTGCTAATAGCTGCTTTCCTTCTGTGCCTAGAGGGGCAACTTTGCAGTCTCAGTGATGGGAAATGCCAGGTGATGGGAGAAGCTTGAGGTGAGAGCCCTGACCCAGCAAGTGATTTTGAGTGTTCAATAATAAATAAACACCAAGAGGGGCCTCTGTGTAGGAACCTGGGAAGCTGCAGCCAGTGGGGGTGGGGGGCACTCTTCTGCCCTGCAGCTTCCTGTGCTCATTGTCCAAATGGTGGGTGGGACAAAGTCTTGGGGGACCATCATCAAACCCCAGAGGGGAGAGGGAGTGAATATTTGAGGTGGTCCCTTACTGCATATAAAGAAGGAGGACCTCTCGAAGCCATATTGAATATCTGCACTTCCTGACTGCATAAGAATCTGCTTTCCTGTGACTATCTGCACTATCTTCATGGAGGATCTGGGATCAAAGGGGACCCATGCTACACTGTCCCCTCTGCAAAGAAGCAGGATGGTCATGTGGCTTTGTTGCCAGACATGCTCAGAAGTGGCCTGGGATGAGCTGGGAGAGGAGTCAGGTCTTGTGAGCAGCCCTGGTAAGCTGATTACTGAATGCTTCAGTAAAAGCCAGAATCTCATCTTTTCGTGAGAAATCTTCCAACCATTAATATTGAGACATCTTTCCATTTGCAAGAGGTACTATGCAAGGGCAACAGAGAGCTGCTATGGGGTTGCTGGGAGCAACCACCTCAGACTCAGTATATCCGAGATGGGTCTGCTTCAAGGCTTGGGAAAGTAGACTGACTGACTCCGTCTGAGATTGGACAAGCATCCTCAACTTTGTCCTATTCTATTTCTTTTTCTGCCTCCCCAGTGGCTTCCATCCCACATTCAATTCCTTGGAGTGGAGAAACAAAGCCGGATTAGCCTGAGATGGAGTCAAGCTTCATGTACCTCCCATTCCCACAGTGATGTCTTGATACCCCCGCTGGGTGTCTGTATTCAGAGATGGGGCCTTGAAGGAAGTAGCCAGGACTAAATAGAGTCCTTGTAAGAAGATAAACCAGACCTTGCCCTCCTCCAGCCTCTCTCTAAGATGAACAGTGGTCAGAAAGGCCCTATGTCAATGGCAACCTATGATTGGGGGAAGGCTGGCTGCCAGTGAGGTGAGAGGCCCCTCCCACTCAGTTATCAACTCAGGGCACAAAGAGGAGCATTTTGTTCTCACAAAACATAATTAAGCTTCTGTTCCTGGAGGAAAAGATGACCATTCTTGGGAGTCAGGCTTTGTTTTGTATCACTCACAGTTCAGGGAGCCATCCATTCTAGGTCTGAAGATTTGAGTTCAGGTGTCTGGGGAGTCGTCTGGGCTATGGAAGGCTGTGGTGGGTGGGGAAGAGAGGGTCAGGGAGGCCTCCAGTGAACTATGACCCCGGAGCTCTGGGCATGGTGGGGGTACTGATGCTTAAGAACCCCTGGCTGTGATCTGCCTACAGGAACTGCTAGGGAGGGTATCCAGGCAGCATGGGAAGCTGGCCATTGCTAGTCCACTCTTGAGAAACTCCTTTTTCTCCTCCCTCAATGGATCATCAAGGTCCTTTTGTACACTTGTGTCCTATCGTGTCAAATTTACTATGAAACTGGGTGTGCCATGCACACCTTTCATCCTAGTGCTTAGGAGACTGAAGTAAGAGGAGTGTTGTCAAGTTCCAGGCCAGACTGGGCTGCATAGTAGGAGCCCGTCTAAAAAAGAAATTTAAATCAATAAACAAATCAAGTGTACCCCTATGCAGTGGCTGCAGATGGCTCCTGAGCTCAGGTCCAGATGCCCTGTCTGCACAGGTTCTGTTTCCCAGGATAGACTTCCCAGCCAGTGGCCCTGTGAGGGCTCTAGATCTCTGCCGGGCCCTCATGGAGTGTTCTGCCCCCACACCCACATGTAGGACCCCCCATCCCATGCATAAGATCACTCACATCTTCCTCACACCCAGGAACCCACTCAGTCAGCCCACTAAAATGCTGCCAATTCTCTCTCCCTGTGTTTTTTCTTTGTCTTTCCATCTAGAAGGCAGTGTTTGCTAAAGAAATCGTGGGAGGCTATAGGAATCTGCCAGACATTGACTTTTGCTTTTTGTAAAGATGAGGTCTCATTTCACTGTGTTGCCCAAGCTGGCTCCTGATGCCTGATCCCACCTCAGCCTCTCAGTATTGGAATGACAGATGTGTGTCACCATGCCCAGGCAGATAGGGACTTGAATGCTGGCTCTGCCTCCGAAGCTGCACCTTCTGGGTCTCCCTAAGCCATATTTGGGTTTCCTTACTTGAAGCTTCTGCATTATGGGTCAAAGACTACAAAGTGGGGAAGGAGAGCTCATAAATGATGTGCTTCCATGCTCATCGTCTCTTCCTGCTCTTGGCCACTCAGGTAGGTGCAGAGAGGGAGAAGACGCTGGTGTCCAACCTAGAGGACAATTGCTGTTCTTCAAGGCGGGCTTCCTGGCTCTTTGCTGTCATCTCCAGGCCTTTTTACTTGAGGGAGGCTGGAGGCTGGTGGGCAGGGACTTGGGCAGTCTTCCTGCTTAGCAGGGTTGCTAATGCTTGGCCCAGCACTTGGTGCTGCAAGGAGAAAGCCACACAGACCCCGCCTGAGGCATCTGAAACCTGCTCTGCTTCCCCAGTCGGGGGCCAGGACTGCTGGAGTCAGATGTGAAGGCTGCTTCTCTGGCTGTGTCCTTAAGCTTGTTGTTATGGGATGCTTGGCACCGCATTGGCATGGTAACCCCAAATCCAGAGAAGATGGGCTAGGGGTAGATATGAAAATCCCCACCATACGTCTGTTGTCAGGGATGACAAAGCTACCTTCATCACCACCAGGCCTTGTCACAGTGGAATCCTGTTTGTCAGACATGACACACAGGGCCAGGGGAGAGTTGGGGATGCCAGCCCAAGCAGCCTTGAATACCCCCTGCATGGAACATGTGTGTTGTGGGGAAGGCTTAGATGCAGACCCTTCAAGATCCAGGCCAGACCAAAGAGACCAGTCACGAGCAACCAGAGCCTCACCACAGCTCCTTCCCAGAAAGGGTGATGGATTGAGACATAGAATTAATATACGCTCCCTATTTATATAAAACCCTTACAAATCACATCCCTCAAGCCAGGTCTTTGAATAATAGACGACTGTAGATTATGGCTTTATTAGTCCCTTCCAAAAGCTTATAAAAATTATCTTTTGCCGCCGGGAAGACATTTTATCAGAATTTATGGCAACTCTGAGTCTTGAGCTATCAGATTGAGAAACCAAGACTATTTCTGAGGCTCTTCCTGCTGCACACAGACCCTGGTCATACTCTCTGTGTAAATTAAAATCACTCATGCTATCTGCTTTATGAAATAAGACACTTGGCTCTCCTATCTGAGCCTGCTCTTTAATTAATATAGACTCAAGTAGGCAGAAGTCACCAACCCCAGTGAGTGACTCTGGAGCATGGGTGTGGTGTGCTGAGAGAGAGAGAGAGAGAGAGAGAGAGAGAGAGAGAGAGAGAGAGAGAGAACCTGGAAAGAAAAAAGCCCCAATACTTCCCTGTAGGGACAAGGCTTCATTTTGGGGTAAATGTTCTCAGTGTGACAGGCTGAAGGTCTCTGTTATTTAACAGTGAGCCTGCTCAAGGACCTTAAGGCTGTTGTTTGCCTAGGTATCCTAGGGAAACTGAGGCTCAGCTTGCCAAGAGCTCCTATCTAGACCAGGGCCCACCTCAGATGCATTCATGAACTGGTGCCTGGCCAGAAACCTGGGTTTAGGAGACACACAGGAACTAGGGCCACACTTAACATCGCTGTGATTTCGTGTTTCCACAATACCTGAGAGTTTCATCCATGGCTACATGTCTTTGGATAGGATCCTAAGAAGCTTAGATGCTCTTCTTATCCAGCCACGCTTGCGTTTTGATATTGCATTTGGCAGATGCTTGCAGCACGTGATGCATCCTATCTCCAGTTAATTTTCTAGATTGGTTTGTTGACATAGTATTCAGAATGCCTTAAACATTATTGAATGTGCACTAAGCTGCATTCTTCCCTGTTTCATCTGACTGTGGTGATTCCTAGTTTTGACAGTATGGTTACAAACACTCAATTTCCTTCATAATTCACCTCTGCTGGTTTTTTTTTTTCCTCCAAAGCCCACGGAGGGCTGGAAGTCAACAACAAAAGGAACCAGCCTCTTCGCACATTTTGAGAGGATGGGAACCCAGCCGGCTGTGGGTGGGAGTTGCAGGGTACAGACAACTCTCTGGGCAGATGGCAATACACTGTGAGGATGTGATGCTGAGGACGAGGCAGACACTTTCAGGACCTGGGTGGGTAAACCAGGTAGAGCGGTGTGCTCTGTGGCTTCTCTCCACATGTCCTCTGGTTATTCTTTGACTTTCCCTCCTTCCTCTGGCATGCAGGATCCTCATCTACACCACTTGTAACTTCCCTAAGCCTCAATCCTACTCCCAATCAAAATGTGTCAGAGACAGGAAAAGAGTTGTTCTTGCCACTGTGGTTCACAGGACACACGGCCGGCGGTGACAACCATGGAACTCTGGGGCAGAGATGGTCACAGCTCACCAACAGTTGTGGGAGGGCCTTGAGTTAATCTCTACCATCTACTGTGAGCAGAGATGAATGTCATTTCAGAGCCAAAGCAGTAAAGGCCAATTGGAATCACTGGCTCTGGTGCCCTTGCCACAGTGACTTGGGAAGCCCTGTACTGAAATGACAAAGGCAAAAGATTGAGCCAGAGGTTATAACAGGAAGAGGAAAACAGTTACACCTTAAGCTTCTAAGATTTTTAGAGTTGGTTAGGTATGGGGGCACGTCTTTAATCTCAGGGCTCAGGAGGCAGAGGCAGGGGGATCTTCATGAGTTCCAGGCCAGTTTGGGCTGTCTACACAGCTAGTTCCAAGCCAGCCAGAGCTACATGATTGAGTACTTGCTTTTTTTTTTTTTTTTTTTTTTAAGATTTTAGGGTTTATTACTGTGGCACTGTCTAAACTGATCTGATAAACATAACTGCTCACCTTCTAAAGTGCTTTTTCAAACCCTCTGTCTACTCACTGAGAGGAGATGCAAAGACCATTCTTCCACAGAAAAACTCACTGGAGCCCTGGCTGGTCTTGAACTCATGGATAGCCTCCTGCTTCAGCATACCAAGTGTTGGATGTACATCACCACATCCCCCTACAAAACTTACCTTAAAAACAAGTAGTGGATCTGGACAAAGAGTTTATAGACATTGTTTGTATGATCTTCTTAAGCTTCTTGGCAAGTATAAAACTGCTTCTAAATAAAAGGCTTAAAGTGAAGAGGAATACCACAGAATACCACGGTGAAAGGGCCCAGGTGCCAATTCAAACCTAGCTGTACAAACTGGGCCTAACCCCAGTCCGCAGCCGAGCCTCATGGGCTCATGAAAAGGCTGTTGTTCTGTTATTTCCCCAGGATCTCTCTGATTCAGAGGCCTGCAGAGATTAAGAGGGCCCTGGACCCTCTGGCACCCAAGTGCTGAGCAACCCAGCCACAGCGACAGGATGTCAGGCCTGGTGTCTGGCACCTGGCTGAGACAGAAGTGCACTCCTGGCAGAGACGATACCTGGAGGAGTCACACAAACTCCATCTGACCTTGGTCAGAATAGCCTGGTGTCCACTCACCTCCTTCTCTAAAAAAGGTGTTAGGCAGCCTTCCAGGACAGTCTCTTTCTTATAATAGGGAGATAGGAAATGATTCTTAAGAGCAAGTGAGAGTTATTGCTGCATTTAATCACCCTGAAAATCTCTCTCTGGGGTTGCCCTGGAGTTCACTCTTGATGTTGATCTAGGGCTCCAGGGAGAAGCAGCCAGCTTCCCGATAGGGCCTTAGAGCCAACATTACAAATCAATTGGAGAGTCCTGAGAAGGGTAGGCGAGCCCAGCTCTAGTGCTGCAGCCATGGGGATACACGGACGGCAGACTCTACCTCCAGAGAGGTCAGGGACACAGTCCTGGACACTCTGAAATCCACTGCTGAGTTCCCCGTATGTCCAGGCAACATGTGGCAGAGGGACCACATCAGACTCATTCTCACGGCCACATCCAACTCATGCTGAATGACAGACTGACATTCTAGGCTGTTTTTCTGTCATCTCCCATTCTCAGGGAGCATGATTTTAATGGACAATGGAGGAGTGATCTGAATAGGAAGGAGAGAAGGCGGAACTTGAGACTGCCTCACTCACCACATGACAGGAAAGGATGTCGTCTTGGTTGGCACAAAGCAGTGGCTCAATGGTCTGAGTGCATCCTGATGAAGGGGATGGTGTGGCCAGAGTGATGAACAGGCATTTGACAGCCATGATGGACCCCATGGATGAGGGAAGCTCATTTCTAGGGTGGGTTGTTGGAAGTCCAGGACAGATCAAGGCCGACTCCATTGAGTTACAACGTCTAAGTTTCCTGGCAGAGGAGATAGGAAGGTTAGGGGAAATGGTAGACTGAAAGGAATGTATCACAGAGGCCAGAGATTCGCCAGAAGACTGAGTTCTGTAACAAGGCACAGCAGGCTTGCAGCTCTCCAGGGCCACCAGGAACGTCCCATTGTGAGTTCCAGTGCCATGATCGAGACACTGGGGGAGGTTGTTCCGTGCAGACATCTAAGCTCAGACATATTAACTGACCAAGGACCTCTGAGATCCACTACCGCCTGTGTTCTCAGGCCACCCTTCCTACAGATTGCTTGCTCCCTGCCTTTAAATGAAGGTGGCAGGGATACCTAGGCAGTCAGGTTCCAGGAAGGGCGATGCAGGATTCTTTCAAAGGTGGTGACCTCAGCTTGTCTGTTGAACTTGGGGTGAGCTGGATGCCAGGCTGGGGTGCCCCCTTCCAATTTCTTCTGTATATGTGTGCCATCCTCTTTATCTGACTCTCCCGCCTTCCAAAGCGTTTCCCTGGTAGCATCCTGTGGCTTGCATTTGCTCCTCTAGACTAACACATTGTGCAAGAAGAGCAGAGAGGCAAGACCCAGCCCGAGTTAGTCCTGGAATGTGTCTCCGCTATTGTGACCAGCCACTGCCCCTCCAGCCAAGTCCCCACTGCACATTCTGAGCCAGTCTGTCATTCACAGTGGCTGAGTCAGCCTGCCCTACCATGCTTGGAGGAGCCTCTGAGCCTCACACTGCATATTACTGCATCTCCAGTCAGGCTTTTTTGTCTCCCACCTTATGACTCATTTCCCTGAAACACACTGGGCTAGAAACAGTTTTTTTTTTTTCCCAAATGACACATGGTTCTATAGGTAAAGGGTCACTAGCTAATAAACCTGTGACCCACTCAGAGTAGTCAAATTTGGTATTTATAAGTGAAAATTAGCACGTTGTGGGAGCTCTCTGAAGACTTGATTCAGCATCTGGCTGGGCAGTGGGGATGCCATGCCGTGCCGGCGTGTTCCCACAGGCAGGAGTGTTGGGGGCCTGTTTGGGCAGGATCCATCCAGACCAGGCACTGCCGGCGGCCTTGTGTGGCTCCTGCTTCTAGTTGCTGCTGTTCTTACATTTTAATTATGAATTGCTGTTGGTTTGGTTCCCTGGTCATCAGCTCAGCTTGTGGTGGGTTGTTGGTTAACCCCACAGCATGTAGGGGTGCATATTTGCACCAACAGAGTGTGGGGCCTATCATTTTCTAATAACTACCAGACTCTGAACCGTGTAGGTACGGCAGTTTGGCAATGCGTCATCCTTGCCCCGATTTCAACAGCAGAGGTCCACATGGAGGGATCTCAAATATCCTCAGAGGACTTTTCAATGTCAGCACTATTGTCTCTTTCCATCTGGAAGGATGGGGCAAGATTGGTGGTCTGGGCTGGCACTGGCAGTGGGCACAATGGGTAGCCCATCAGTATACTCAAAGAACCAAGGCTAGGGCTAAGGTCTGGAGGTGAGGGAAGGGTTGGGAGGAACCAGAGGGCAAACAACAAGGATCTTGACTCTGCCTTTCCTACTTCCAGCAGAGGCTGGCGTGGGGAGATAGGGTCTAGCCATTTCTGCTGCTTTTCATGGGGTTGACTGGGACATGGTGAGCCTGTGAGCCAATCAATATTCTGCAGGAACCAGCAACCATGTTATCACTGGTGACTGCTGGGGAAGTGACCGAATCCTGAGTGACTGCTGTGCTACTGCAGAATTAGAGCTTTCTGATAGCAAGCCTCAGAAATCAAGTTGTGCTAACACAAGTTAAAAACGATGGTGTTTCATGGATGCTGGGGCATTTGCAGGACAGACACGAAGGGGGAGGCAGCGTCTGAGTGAGATGGGAACTGGGATAGTTGGAGCACCAGTCAGAAACAACCCCTCCCGGAATGATTACTGGCATATTACACACAATGGCATGCAGTGGGCACTGATGTGCCATACGTGGTCTGAGTGTTTTTGTTTAAGCTGTTACCACAATGCAATGATGAGGCAGGAACTAACCTGAGGCACAGATAAGTTAAATCACTGGCCCAACACCACACAGTTAACAGAAAGTGGAGCCAGCATTGAAACTCCTTCATGTCATCTGGAGTTGAATGTGCTATCTATCAAAGTCCTCCTGGCGTGTCCCATAGACTCCTCAACACTGATAATGATGACTGCTTTGCTATCATGTATATATGTGTGTGTGGTGTGTGTATATGCATGTGTGTGTATATGTTAGAATGTCCTGTGTATATGTGTACATGTGTGTGTATGTGTGGTATGTGTGTGCATGTACATGTTGGTATGTGTGTGATATATGTGTGCATACTGGTATGTGCAGTACATGTGTGTGTACATGTTCTTGCGTAGACTGTATAGCTGGTGTGTGTACATGTTCTTGTGTGTGGTGTATTCATATGTTCATGTTCTTGTGTGGGGGATATGTGTGTACATATTCATGTTTGTTTGGCATGTGTATTACGTTCATGAGTGTGAACGAAAGTGGAGGCCAGAGGCTGACATCAGGTACTGTCTTAGTCAGGGTTACCACTGCTGTGACGAAACACCATGACCAAAGCAACTTGGGAGAAAAGGATTTATTTGGTTTACATTTTTACATCACAATCTATCACTGAAGGAAGTCAGGGCAGGATTCTGGAAGCGGGAGCTGATGCAGAGGCCATGGAGGAGTGCCGCTTACTGGCTTGCTCTCTCAAGCTTGCTTAGCCTGCTTTCTTATAGAACCCAGGACCACCAGTCCAGAGATGGCACTGCCCACAATGGGCTGGGCCCTCCCCCATCAATCACTCATTAAGAAAATGCCTATAGTCCATTTTCTTAACTGAGGCTCCTTCCTCTCAGATGACTTTAGCTTGCAGACAGTTGATATAAAACTATCCAGATGCCTTTCTCCACTCTTTTTTTTTTTTTTTTTTTTTTTGAGATAGAGTCTCTCACTGAACCCAGAGTTCGATGATTCTGCTAAACCGGCTGGCCAGGAAGCCCCAGGCTTCCCCCTGTCTCTACCCCCTCAGCACCTAGATTAAAAGCACATGCCACCATGCCCAGGTTCTTAAGAGTACTGGAAATTCTTAGGCCCTCATTTTTGTACAACAAGCATTTTACCGACTGGTCCATCTCTCCAGTCCCTGCACCACTGTTCGATGTGCCACTAAGAAAAATATAGCCAATTAAAGAGTTACATACTGCTGATAGCAAGATCAACATCAGAGTGTGAGGATGGCTCCCACAATCTGGGAGAGATGTTATTCCATCTCTCTCACAGTCAAAGGAATAGCGACACCCGGAAGATAAACAGCTCATCTGAGGCACCAGCCAGCAAATGGCTGAGCAAGATTGGAGCTGCATAGCTTGGTTCTAGATGCTGTACTTCAACTACTCTTGCTGGTCTTCTGGGTGTGTGGAGCTGGGTTCCAGGAAACTACTGTAGGGCAAGGATTTGTGGTCCAGCCGAGGCATGCAGGCAAGAGAGGAGAGGGCAGGCCAGCTTCCAGCAGCCCACAGCAGAAGGCCAGCACCCCCTGGAGGAGATGCCAGGCTCTGCTGTAGACAGAGGGGAGGCCTGAGATGGTGCCCCCCCTCCCCAAAGGGGCCCTGCCTTCCAAGTTCATCATGTCATTGTGGACAAATATAGACCAGGAGAAACCTAAATAAGTGAGTGGCTGCTCAGGGCCTCAGGCAGCTAACCATAATGGGGGTTTTGGGGTTTCTGCTTCAGACAGAACATCACATTCCTCAGCCAAAATAGCTGGGTGGAGAAACAGGGCATCATTGGATGGGAACACCCGGCCAGGATGAGCCAAACAAGACAGAAATAGGCCCTGGTCACCACATGAAGGGAACTCGTAGGTGTGTGGCTGGCTGGGCCCTGCCTCGCCCTGCCCTGCTCTGCTGGGGTTGTTGCTCCCCATAGAAGCTCTGGCTTGCCCCAGGGAAGAAGGCAGCCTGCCTGCTGTTCACCTAGATGTTGCCCTTCGGCCTCCAAGACATCAGCCCTTTCTTAGACAAAGGTCCCTAGGAAATGAGGAGGACTGTACTCTTCCAATTCTGCCACTCTTCAAGAATACACTTCCAGATGTCAACACATAGAGACATGCTGCCTTACCAGACAGGGACAAAAATGGCTCTGTGAGCACAAGCATCTGTATAACTGAGGCAAGTAGATGCGCACTGATAGGAACAAGGTGGCCCGTGCAGGCCA
>CABHPP010114901.1:0-27609 GCA_902168425.1 Peromyscus attwateri | reverse complement strand
CTCTCTCTCTCTCTCTCTCTCTCTCTCTCTCTCTCCTTTCTTCTCTCCTCTCCTCCAGTTCTCCTGTACTTTCTAGTTTAAGTTTTCACTTCTTTTCTTCCAATTTTTATTAGAGTATGACAGACATATGAAAAGCAAAGACAGCTGAAGGTGTTTTCACAAGCTAAACACATCCCAAAGCATGACACTGACAACAGCCAGCTCTAAGAAGCAGCCTTTGGGCTCTGAGGGTCCCTAGTGCCCACTCAAGAGTCAGCAAGAGCCTGTGTCTGATTTTCATCATCAGAGATTAGGAACTGTTTTTCTTTTGTGTGTGTGTTTTACGTAACTCTCTCTCTCTCTCTCTCTCTCTCTCTCTCTCTCTCTCTCTCTCTCTCTCTCTGTGTGTGTGTGTGTGTGTGTGTGTGTGTGAGAGAGAGAGAGAGAGAGAGAGAGACAGAGAGAGACAGAGAGAGACAGAGACAGAGACAAAGACAGAGACAGAGACAGAGGGGGTCCCATAAGATTTTAGGCTAATTTTGAACTGTTTATATAGTCAAGAATAACATTAAATTTCTTTTTTTCCCTTTAAAAAAGATTTAATGTATATGTGTTTTGTTATTTAATGTATATAATGTGTTTTGCCAGTGTATGCATTTGTGGATCTGGTGTTTTGTTGTTGCTCATGGAAACCAAAAGAGAGCATCAGATCCCCTGGAACTGGAATTTACAGGCAGGTGTGAGCTATCTGGTACCAGTACTGGAAACTGAACCCTGGTTCTCTGTAAGAGCAGCAAGTGCTTTCAACCACTGTGCGGTCTTGTCCAGCCCTGACCTTGAGTATCTGATCCTCATACCTCCACCTCCGTAGTTACAGGCGTACACCACCACACCCCACACTTGGCATTAATGGAATCCAGCTTCTTTCAGTCATCCTTGTCTACCCATAATGTATGTAAAGAGTAGATTGCTCATTCTTAAAGGTGTGTATTACTTTTTAAAGCAAAGGGAATAAAAATTTTTTGAGACAGGGTCTTTATATCTAACTCTGATCGGTCTGGAACTACGTAGAATATCCAGGCTGGCCTGGGATTGTCCCTGATTGTCTTGCAGACAGATTGCTGGGATTACAAACATGAACAACTTAATGGAAAAAAAAAGAACTGAGAGAAATCAGTGTTTTGGCTGTTGGTCCTCAGACAGCAGCAACCCAGCAGTGCTAGAACCGTAGACTCCTGCTCAGGAATCTGACTCTGCAGTCACCGCTGCCCTGAGTGTGGTCGGCTTCAGCTTCTCTGCCTTCAGCTTCTCTGCCTCCCGCTTTGAGGTTTGGGTGCCAATTTCTGAGTTTCTCTTTGTTGGATGAATTTTTTTGGATGTCTTTTCTCTTGCTTTCTGTTTCCTCTCTGGTCTTCTGGTCTCAGGGGTTCTGGTGACCAGCAAATCTTCAAGTTCAGTAGAGTGTCTCCGCTGAGGTTTTGGTGGCCTGCATGACCTCTGGGCTTTTGGGTGCTCGGTTGCCCCTGGGGTTCTGGATACCAGTGTGGCCTCTGGGGTTCCAGATGTCTGGGGTTCCTAGTACTGACGTGGCCTCCTGTAGAGCAGGAATCTTCTGTCAGAGTTGTGGGCTAGGATATGAAGTTGGGCAGGGGATGCTATTGGGGGTTGGGGGTCCTATTACTGGTGTGGCCTCTTCTAAAGCAGGAGTCTTCTGCCAGAGAGCCTTGCTCTTTAAAATGAAGATCTTCCTAACTTCCTGAAGTGGACATGGATATAGTCTATCTCAATCTACTCAGATCCTGTAAACCATTTCTCTCTCTGTTCAGCTGGCTTTGGGGGCTTTTGTCTCTCCCATCTTTGGATGTCCTAAGCTAACCTATAACACACTTGGGGAGGTGTAGGAGTGGGATGTTTATTCATCGAGCAGACACAGGGCAGTGAGAATCCAATGTTCTTGCAGCCATGTAGGGTCAAAGATATCCTACAATGTTCCCCTGCAAGGACAGATGAAAGTTGCCTTCTGTGGACCTTGGACTGAAATGACACTCTTCCTGGCCACCTATCTCCCCTTCTCTATGCCCTCTCCCTCCTCCTCTCCTTCACCTGTTTACTGCAGGCCCTTCCTTAACAAATCACATGCCCAGCAATGGAGTTCTAGGGAGTCTTGCCTTGTCTGCTCTAAAGGTGGTGGTGAGGCTTGCCTGGATGGTTGTGTATAAATCACCAGGCATGAGTATGGCAAGGCTCACACCTATTAAGTCTCTCTCCCATGTGAACAGTTGGCCAGCCTTGTTGAGTGTCACATGCCTGAAATCATAAACTCCCTAGGGTCAGAAGAGACTATAAACGTCCTGGACTCCTAGCATACTGAATTACCTGCCAGCTCCTCTCTCTCCCTGAAGAACATTACATGGCTCCTAAACAAAATAAGCAGGGCTACAGACCTTCCCCCACCCCCCACCCATGCCTATAGCACCAGCTTTATTGAGCTGCAATCAGCCCGGCCATCTCCAGTAGAGATGAGCCTGTAAAGAGCGGATATTAAAGGCACCAGCAGCCCTGAGTTTCCCCAGACCAGAGGCCAGATTCAGAGGGCTCTGTCTGGCCTTACTCTGCCTCTGCCCCATCCCCCCACCAGGGCTGCCACTGTCCTTGGGCAGTGGTAGGCAGCCTTGTGTGATGTAGCAAGTAGCCGCTGGTCTCACAGACCTGAAAACTAGAATGTGCAGAGAAATATTAAAATAGGATACTGCAGCAGACATGGAGTGACCCTTCCTTCCGAAAACAA
This sequence comes from Peromyscus attwateri, assembly GCA_902168425.1. Lineage (NCBI taxonomy): Eukaryota > Metazoa > Chordata > Mammalia > Rodentia > Cricetidae > Peromyscus > Peromyscus attwateri. Next base: position 24,842 of record CABHPP010114901.1, on the reverse strand, counting down.
TACTACACGATCCATTGTTTTTGGGCAATCAAGATGTTGATAGGATTCTAAGAGAATACTGTAGATTTATTTAATTGACAGAAAGATTGACAAGACTGGATCCTGGGGCAGGAGGATAGGATTCTGGAAAGATGGGCATCAAGATTAGCACATAAAAGAAGACAGTAACAAGAAAGATGGAAACCCGTACCCACCAGAGCTACACATGATGGACAGACCCACAGAAACGGGTCTGCCTCCTAAATCTGGAAGAAGGCAGGTGCTATATAAATGATCCAGGAAGGGTCATAACTCACGGCCTTGGGACCATTGAGCTTCTAACTTCTCCCAAGCTGCTTCAGTCTTAGGTGTGTTCTCTTACTGAACTGTCCTCTACCACTAGCCATGTGTCCCCTGTCCAGTTCTTTGTTCCAGGTCACAAGAACCTGAACATTCCAGTGGGTGCCCTCAGGAAGGACCCTGGTCCCTGCTTTGACATCCAGATAAAGGCTGGGATCAGCCATCTAAAGTTAATAGTTATTGTCATGCTGGGCACTGCACTAAATGTTAAAACAACCTTGAAGGGGTTGTGTCCACCTGTCATTTAAATCTGAGAAACTGAAGGGGCTAGGAAAAAGCTGGCCTCACCCCAGCAGCTGGTAGCAACAGAGCCTAGACTCAAACCTGGTTGTCTGCTTCTAATGTTGTTTGCTTAAGTAGAGCCGTGGCTGGGACTCTGGGTAGAGTGGATATGCCGGGTTCCTCTAGTTTAACCATAAACTGGGTGACTTAAAATGACAGCAGTCATCAACTATCCTGGAGGCTAAAACCCTGCCTTTACCTTCCTTGTATCTGCATTCCTGAGACACCTTGACTAGTAGCTGATCCCTGCAGTGGACTTCTCTGTCCTTACAGCACCTCTACCCTGTGTGTGTCTTCACAACACCCCCGACTCTTCTCATAAGGAGAGCAGTCAGTCTGGATGGACATCTTATATCAGTATGACATCATCTTACATCTGCAGTGAACCTATTTCCAAATAAAGTCACATTCTCAGGTACTGGAGGCTATGTGTTGGGGGACACAAGCATTGTAGTTTCTAAACAAGGACATTCAGAGAGATGAGGAAGGGATGTTTCCCATTCCCACAGAGGGATCCCAGGATGGGATGTTTCTGATTCTGTGTCGGCATCTCCATCTTTGTTCATCTGCTGTTAAGGGTTGGTCCCAGAAGAAGATGCCAACTCACTACCACACTGCAACAGGAACCAAGGCAGACCAAGAGGAGGGGACACCCACAGTGCGTTGGGGGAAACCCCCTTTGAACCTGCCGTGGTTAAGATTAGTTCTTATAAAAACAAAAACAAAAACAAACAAACAAAACTTCTCTGCAACTCTTCCAGGGAGAACTCTTGGTGACAAGCATGGAAACTGACTCTAGGTGACTCTAGTTGCAACAGAATCTCTTTTTGATATAGTCTCCATCTCTTTCAGTAGCCACGAAGGCTGGAGTGGACTGAAACAGCAGCCGACAGACTGGTGTGTGTGCAGTGGACAGGACCATAGACAGGCAGATTATCAGAACAAGCCCCATGTAGACTTAGTCCTTGCACCATGGCTGACCCACAGGCCTTGGACATGACTAAGACTGTCACCCATGACTCTAGCTGAGACACTGTCCCTGACTTTCAGCCTACAGACTCCAGATTCAAAGTCATTGACTGAACGTAGTCCAGATCACTAAGAACCAGTTGCAAAGGAGCTAGGAAAGCAGGTCTAGGTAGTTTAGCTTTCATAGAGAGAGAGATGGCCACTGCCTCCTACCAGAAGCCACACACTAAGGAAGGAAGTTGAACTGTAGGAGAAACAATGCAAAAGGCCTCTCAGGGGAGATCCAGTCTGTTCATCCAGGAAGTAAAAGAAAGATGCAGAAGCACCTTCATGTGTGTGTGAGAAGGTCAAAACAATTTAGAAAGAGTTGGTGGCTTTCAGACTGGAGATACTGACTCTAGAACTTCCCAAGGAGCTATAAAGACATTCAAATTAGGTGTTGCCACAGGCTGCAGATGGGGGTTTGTAGTTCACAGTCCAGGGCTTTTATTTCTTTTAAGAGATGAACTTTTTCTGGAATTAGTGGTTATGGTTACATAGCTTTGTGACTATACTAAACGCACTGTGTGGTACCTTAAAAAAGTGCATCTTATGATATATTAATTACATCTCAGTTTATGTTTAAGGAAGAAAGGGTTTATTTTGGCTCATAATTTGAGAGTATATTCCATCATGATGGGGAAGTCATGGCAACAGGAGCTTGAGGCAGCTGGTCACATTGTGTCTGCTGTCCAAGAAACAGGGAGAGATGAATGCTGGTGTTCAACTCACTTTCTCCTTCTTATTCATCTGGAACCCTGGGACCATGGGGTGGTGTCACCCATACTCATCACGGGTCTTCTTGATTAACTCAATCCAGAAATGCCTAGAGGTTCATCTTTTAGGTTACTCTAGATGTCAAGTTAGAATTATGCTTCAACAAGAAATAAAAAAGGTAAGAGATCCCAGAGGGAAATTCACATGTCTGAAGTCTGCAGGAGAAAGAGAGGGAGTCTTTTGTCATCAAGTAGTGAGATGGACACTGGGGTATGGCCTACAGGGTCAGGACACACACCCCACCACTACCTTGCAATCATAACACAATTTGATGAATATGTGTTGCCGGGGTGGAGGAGATGGAACCCAGTGAACCACACCTGCCAGTGACCCCAAGCATCCCATTTGCTTTAAGACTCCCCCATCTCTGTGCTCATTGGGCCACAGTGAAGATAAATGCCCCTGCTACTTCTGTTAAGAGTAGTTGAAGCCACAGAGTTAGTGGTCTTCTACCCAATTATAGACTTTCAAACAGACTGAACTTCTTTGCAGGTGACAGGAGGCGCAGGTAGGGAACACAGAGCCAGGGAGCAATTGAGAACATGGATTATCCTACGAAGAGCAGCCCCTGTGCATCCCACCCACGCTTCTGTTTGTTGATATTTGTTTGGTTTTTCTTTGTTTTTATTTTTAGTGTAGGGGGGGTTGGAGAGGGAGAGATGGAGAAGGAGCAGGGAGACAGTAACAGAGAAAGAGAGGGGTATGTATATGATATATGTGTGTGGTTTACACACATACACACACATGGGTACAGGTCATATACCTGTGCACACAAGTAGGAGTGACCCAGAGACAGATGTCAAGTGCCCTGCTCTATAACTCTCCCTCGGGGGCTAGAGAGATGGCTCAGAGGTGAAGAGCACTGCCTGTTCTTCCAGAGGTCCTAAGTTCAATTCCCAGCAACCACATGGTGGCTCACAACCACCTATAGTGAGATCTGGTGCCCTCTTCTGGTATGCAGGTATGCATGCAGCTAGAACACTGTATATATAACTCTCTTGAGGCAGGGTCTCTCACAACCTGGAGCTAGGCTGGCAGCCACCAAGTTCCAGCAATCCTCCTGTCTCTGTGGCCTCCACCATGGTGCTTAGGATTTCTGCCATGCCCAGATTTTTATGTGAGTACTGGGGATTCAACCTGAACTCCTTGAGCTTGTACAGCAAGTGCTCTTACCTATTAAGCTAAGCCATCTCTCTCCTCAATCCCCCTGGATCTGATTTAACTCCCTTTCACAAATCAGAAAAGTGATCCGTGAAAGAACTGTGATTGACACGTAGGCAGGGTGGCTTCCTAGCCCTGATCTTCACCACCATGCTCCTCTGCGCTTGTTATCCCTAGAGTAGCTGAGGTGATTGTGGGCAGGATTAGGGAAAGCACAGGTCACGGGAGAGAGAGGAGTAACTATAGAAGAGTCCAAGTGACTTTTTGATTAGCACATATTAACTGTATTAAATAATGGATTCATTGTGACAAGTGACTTTTAAGGACAAGGGCAATTCATTTCTAATTTTTAACATTGGGAAATTGCCCTCTCAAGCATTTAGCCAACTGTTATACAAAGGCCTTGGGTATGTAAGATTGTTATTGCCTTTTTTTGGCGGAAGGCAGTTGAGAAGCTGATAAAAGAAGGTAAGTTTTCTATCTGGAGTCATGCTGGCAGGAATGAAAGCACAGAGATCAGATTTAGAGAGGGGACTTCCTAACACAGGTCAGCTCTAAATGTGACATTAAGGTTGAAAATCCTCTTGGGGGGCTGAGGAGATGATGGCTCAGTTAAAAAATGCTTACTGTGAAAACCGGGGACTTGTTTGGACCTGAGTACAGATCCCAGCATCCATGTAAAAAGCCACCTGTGGTGGCCTACATCTGTAACCCCAGAGCTAGGAAGGTGAGCACAAAAGCATGGGGCTTAATGGCCGGCAAGTCTTGTCAAATCGGTAAGCTCCAGACTCGATGAAAGACCCTGTCTTGAGACAGCCAGCCAAACTAATGGAAACTCAAGAACTGTGGACCAATAACTGTGGAGCCCCCATCGTACTTGACTAGGCCCTCTGGCAGACAAAAGAGTTGTTTAGCTTGAACTGTTTAGGGGTCCCCCAGGCAGTGGGATCGGGATCCATCCCTGGTGCATGAGCGGGCTTTTTGGAGCCCAGTGCCTATGGTGGGACACCCTACACAGCCTTGGTGCAGGGAGGAGGGGCTCGGTCCTGCCTCAACTGAATGTACCAGGGAGACCTTGCCTTGGAGGAAGTGGGAATGGGGGTAGGTTTGGGGGGAAGGCTGGGGGGTGGGAGGAGGGAGGAGAGGGGGTTCTGTGGTTGGTATGTAAAAGAATAAAAAATTTCTTAATTAAGAAAAAAGAAAGAAAGACTCTGTCTTGAAAATTAAAGTGGACAGAGGCATACCCAATGTCTTCCTCTGGACACCACACATGTGCACACACAAACACACACACACACACACACACACACACACACACACACACACTCACACGGACGGATAGATAGATAGATAGATAGATAGATAGATAGATAGATAGATAGATAGAGATATGGTTGGGGAAGGGATGGGGCAAGTGCTGGCTTAGCAGGTAAATGCATGTGCCCACAAGTTTCATGGCCCACATTTGATCCCTGGAACCTACTCCGTGGAAGGAGACAACCAACTCCCACAAGTTATCCTCTTACTTCCAGACATGTAACTCTAGCTCCAGGGTGATCCGATGCCCCTGGCCTCCTTGGATACCATTCTCACTCGTATGTACCCACACACAGACACACACACAAATGCACATAATTTTAAAAATAAATAATTCTTTTTTTAAGAGTGACTTTTAAGTTGGGTGTAATGATGCACATCTGTGATCAGGAAGCTGAGACAGGGGGATCACTTTTAGTTTAAAACCGGACTGAGCTACATAATAAGATCCCATCTCAAAGAATACCTCCATGGTAGGGTATTGTGATTTTGAAGATTTATTTTATTATGTATACAGTGTTCTGCCTGTATGTATGCCTGCACACCAGAAGAGGGCACCAGATCTCATTACAGATGGCTGTGAATCACCATGTGGTTGATGGGAATTGAACTCAGGACTTCTGGAAGAACAGCCAGTGTTCTTAACCTCTGAGCCATCTCTCCAGCCCCCATATTGTGATTTTGAATGTGAAATACACTCTCTCTCTCTCTCTCTCTCTCTCTCTCTCTCTCTCTCTCTCTCTCACACACACACACACACACACACACACACACACACACACACACACACACATACATAGGGTCCTGTGTTTGAACATCTGCTCCAGTAGGGGGAGCTGTTTCAGGCAGTTATAGAACATTTAGTAGATGGGGCTTAGCTGGAGGAAGTAGAGCACTGGTGGGGGTGGATCTTATGAATTCTATCACAGTCTCACTTCTATCCTGATTTGTTTACTGATCCAACAAGATGTAAGCAAGCATCCATGTGCTCTGAACTCTGCTATGAACTCTGCCATGATGGACCATATCTTCTCAACCTATGAGCCAAATAAATCTTTCCATGGCTTCTTTTTGGCATCTTATTACAGAAATGAAAAAAGAAACAAATACAACAGGGGCATAAAAATGGAGAAGCTGACTTGGACGGTAAAACAAGACTTCAGTGGACTCAATACCAATTCCAGAGGGCAGAGTTGGCCCAACTCCACATCTCTGCTTCTCCCATACTGTGTTTGGACCTGTCATACAAAGGCCACAGGTTGAAGGACTGTGGTAAAGTCAGAAGGTCCTGGGAGTTTTAGGAAGCGGGTCCTCATGGGAGGAAGTTAGATCGTTGGGGTGTGTCTCTGAGGGGAATATTTAACTTACTCTCCCTCTCCCTTCCATTCTTCTTCTCGCTTCCCACCCCTGCCCTGATCACCATGAAGTGGCCATCTTTGCTTCCCACATGCTCTCCACCATGATTTTCTGCCCCACCACAAGTCAAAAACAAGGACTGAAAACCATCAAAACCATGAGTTAAATAAGCCCTTTCTCCTTATAAGCTGATTTTCTTGGTTATTTTGTCACACAACAACAGAAAGCTGACAGATATTGAGGCAGGCTATGATGTTCTAGGGGACCAGGAAGGGGTCATGGAGACAACCTGAGCAGCCCCTCCCTGTTTGTTCTTAGGGTGTCTAGTTTCTTCCCTAGAGAGCAGAGTATGTTCTTCCTCGGGGACCAAGAAAAGCCTGGCTGGTGACTTGACTGTCTGTGGTATCAAGGGCTTGCATCAAGTGACTAAAAGCCTTTGCTCAGAGGTTCCACTTCTGTCTTGCAGTCAGGGCTGGGGGTGAGGCTGGCCAAGCTGGGGTTGTACTCCGATTGTTGCAGGAGTGGCCTGAGGCAGTCAGCGCTTACAGGGACTCACACTTCCTTCTCATTCCCCTGAAACCCTCACCGGAGCTGCTGAGGTCACAGCCAGACCCCTTTGCCAGCCTCCCCCAGCTGCAGCATTATGCTATCAGAAACCGGGAGGTGCACAGCAGAACGGAGGGAAGTGACTCATGACAAAGGACTCAGAATCAGTGGATGAGAGGGACACGGGGGTGGGGGGGGGGGGGGGGGGGGACAGTAAGAACCCCTCAGAGCAACCGTGCCGTCCCAGAAGTTGATACCACAATCTCAAGCCTTCATCCATAGATAAGCAACCCTCACCTTCATGCAGTGAGCTAAAATTTTATTTCACCCTTCGTCTTTCCCTCCCTCCCTCCCTCCATCCCTCTCTTTCTCCCTCGCTGAGGGTAGGGCTAAGCTTGTTGAGGACAGGGACTAGGTTCTCAGAAGGAACTGGTGGCTGGAGCCAAGAGACCTGGTTAGTGAGGGAGAATGGATAAAATGGGGTAGGGTAGGACTGGTGGGCAGGAGCAGGGGCACTCAGGATTGTTGTCGTTGCCAGCAAGAGCAGCTCCACCTTTATCCTGAGATCAAAGAGAAAGCACAGAGGTGCGTTAAGCAAGAACTGGCAGGCCTACATTCCCACGCACGCCGCAGGCTGCCAGTGGAATGCCTGTACAGGGGTTCCTGGGTTCAGGTTAGCGAAGACGACCAGGAAGTCTGAGAGGGAGGTCAGGAATGGGGATCTTGGTGTTAGTGGTTAAGAAAGATGGCCCCACGCCCAGGATAAAGCGACTTGTCTGGCATCACACAGCAGTGAGTTCAATCTCAGTTCAGTTGTCTCAGTCTCCAGAGAAAGGGAGAGATGGAGGGAGGAGAGGAAAGAAGAGGGAGAGAGGAAAAGCAAGAAGGAAGGAGGAAAAGAATGAGGGAGGAAGAGGAGGAAGGGGAGGAAGGGAAAGAGGAAGGGAGGGAGGAGCCTGAAGCAGAACACTGTGCAGAAGGCCCTCAGCACTCCTCTGACATGAATGGTCACTGGGTGGCCTTAGGGACCATCTGTGTTCCCATGTGCAGATATCCTGACTGGGCCACCTGGTCAGAGTTGAGTTCCAGTAGCAGCATCAGTTTGCTAGCTCTCCTCCCTGTCCTCTGCCTTCAAAAGTCTTCCCCTCTATCGGACATTCCCAACAATGATTTTATTTGGTTTCATGGTTCAATTTTCTCCCTAGACCTTTGACTCCAAGTTAGTATCTCCAATCCTGGTCTTTGCCCTAATTCTAGAATTGTCCACTCACCTGCCTGCTCCCTGGACCCCTTTGGCTATCTAGGGGGCATTTTAAAGTGAACATAACCACCCCAACTCCATCCCAGACACTCACCACAAGCCTACATTCCTCATCTCAATGAGGGCCCCCTCTAGATTCAAGGTTCTTCCCCTGAACCCGCAGCCTCCTCCATCAGCAAGACCCTACAGCCCAACACAGCAGAGCCTCCCACCAGCCGCATCTTCTGTAGTCAGAGGAATAGAGAAGTAATAACCAGTGGCCACCAGTCACCAGCTGTTGAAACTTGGTCTGTGGCTCCCAGGATTGTGCACTCGTAAAGCAAAGGGGCACTACAGATGTGATAAAGATGAGGAACCTGGGTCACGGGATCATCCTAGTCATCCAGATGATGTCATGGGACCAGGAGGACTGTGGCTGGGGGAAGGGGTGGCGCTATTGTCAAGATGAGCAGGGGACCATAAGCCAACAGATGCAAATGACCCCAGAACCTGAAAAAGTAAGGGAATGAACATCCCCCAACCCAGCCTCCTGAAGGGACACTACCATACTTCGATTTCTCCCTGCTTCCCCAAGATCTTCATTAGACTTCTACCCTACAAAGCCATAGGCTAAACTATATGTGCGTTTTTAAAGCCACAGAATGTGTAAGATAAGCTTGTAGCTGTAGTGACAGAGACTCTGTAGCTCTCTCACTGCCTTTGCCTCTCATACAGGCTGTGGTTTCCCCAGGTTACCTCTTAGTCCCAGGATCCTTTCTCGGTCCAGCAGACAGCATGACCCTTATAAAGTGTCATATCACATCACATGGCTTTGGCGTGTAAAACCTCCCAGCCACACCCACTGTCCTGGGAGTAACAACGTGATCTGAAAAGACCTTCAGTTCTAGGCTGCTGGTCCGTCTGCACATGTCCCCTCTGGGCCCTTCTCCTAGGGCTGTGGCCACCATGGGTGTCTTTGTGTTCCCTAGGAACATGCTGACACCTCTAGGCATCCTTCCTGTTGTTTGTTTCTCTGGAACTCTGCTGTCATTGGCCACTGAGGACTTGGCCTGAGCTCCCATCCCCACCCCCACCTCAAGTTAAAGAAGTTCCCCTCTCCATGGCAGATCTTGCCCAGTCCCCTGTTTGATTCCTATCCATTATCAGTAACTGAGTTGATCTTTATAGTTTTGTTTTCTTTCAAGTGTGCAGATGGTGGTTGATGGGGAGGGTGTTTGTGAGCTCCCCTCCACGGGGCTCCACGGCACCTGCTGACTGTTGCTTTGTGCCAGACTCTAGTGGTGGCTGGGCTATAATAGCCCTTGGTATTTAAATGTTTTTTACTTGGATGGATGGATGGATGGATGGATGGATGGATGGATGGATGGACAGACAATGTGGTGCCTAGCTATTTATTTAGTATTACCTACCCTTATCGGGCCCATCACATCTTTCTATATGAGAAAATATACAGTCCACAAGCAAAGTTCTGCACATGTGTATAGCATCCTCATTAATTTCATTAGCTCCCCTCTAGGGGTGATGGAGTCAGCTCGTATTCCTTTGGGGCTCAGCACCCCCCAGATGTCACACTGGAAGCCACTGGGATGCATACAGGAAGTCTGAGTTGCCAGAGCCAGGTCTCATGGCCAGACACCAGGACCGAACTATCTCTTCAACTGTGTGGATTATTCCAAGCACAAACCAGACAGACAACAAGTGCCTACTTCCCTGTGCAGAGCCACATGTACACACACACACACACACACACACACACAAAAACCCACATACCCAAGAGCCCTGCCAGGCAGCTAAGCTCATGAGGGAGCTCTAGAGGGTGGCTTTACAGGCAACTCCCAGGATGCCGTCTGGAGCAACCCTACCTTCATTAATTCACCACTCAGCTGAGCACTTGCTTTGTATTGGGATGAATATAAATAAACAGGAACAGGAACCTTGAACAAAATGACCCCTAGAGGAAACCCGATCCTTAGGCAATTATAGCACGTCTGTTCAGATAATTGCCAGCTGAAGCTGTGGAGAGCTGGGTGCCAATCTGCATAGGGAGCCAGTCACCCTGTCTGTCAGTCAGCAGCCCTACCTACCCTGAAGGCCTCCCAGGCTTTGCTGCTTGGGGAAAGAGCAGAGATGGCAAATGACCTGTGCACCATTTTTGGTGCATCTAAGAGTGAATTTTTGACTAGGGCAACTCAACCCATCTTGTGACGGCAGCAGGGACAGGGGTGGGGTGTTTGGCAATTCTATAGATATTTTTGCCTGTTCTAGCTGGTATTTAGTGGGAAGGAGCCAGGGATGCTGGTAACCCCTGCAACGCCCAGAACAGAGAACCTGCCCAGCACAAAGCATGGACAGAGCCATGGTTCCAAGGGCCCAGAGCCCTCTGAGGATCAACCTGGAAGGACAAATCCCAGCTCCTACTGACCCTCCGTGGACCTGATGCTTTGACAAACATGAGCCCTGTCTGTGAGTCCCTGGAACCTCCTCACTGTGAGTCTAATTGCCGTCCACAAATCAGTTTTTGAACAGTTTTAAGCAACTTGCCCGAGATCCCACTGCTGCTGTGTGACTGAGAGCCACTTTCAAATCTGAACTCATGACAATGTCATCACCCAGAGCTGGACTGTTTTCCTACCATGGTAAAGCCACATAGAACATCTCTGGACCCAATAGGAATGTAGAAAGGTGGGGAAAACATAGGCTTTGACTTCCTGCAGACCTGAATTCAATATCCTGCTCTGCCATTTTTACCTACCACAAAATCTGGGGCACGTGAGTGAAGGTTCCTTGATTTTTTTTCATCTGGGCTCCCAGTGTAGCCCACCAGAGGATAGATGTGAAACTGTACACGAACTCCTTTAAATGGGGACTAGCATATCCAGAGCCTCAAGGAACCATGGCTCTATGGCGGTGATCTCTACTTCTGAGTCCAAAACTCAGGAGCTGATTTCAACAAGGAAGCAGGATGGTATAGAAGCAGAGGAGAGGAACCAGGAACTTAGGGGTGGAGGGAGAGAAAGGGAAGTGGATGGGAGGGGCAGGGGGTGGAGGGAGAGAAAGGGAAGTGGATGGGAGGGGCAGGGGGGTGGAGGGAGAGACAGGGAAGTGGATGGGAGGGGCAGGGCACTTATTCCTGTGACTGCCAGACCTTTGCATTCAGCTCTATTTAGCCCTCTCTCTTGTTTAGGGAAAGCTTTGCGTGCTTTGTTTACTGGGGAAAACCCATGACTCTGTCTGACTCAAACAACCAAATCTACAAACAACTCAAGGTGATGCTAGGTCAGATCGCTCTCCAAAAACTGACCGTGGGGCCCCACTGCCAAGGTCGAAATCCTCACTGCCCACTGAATGTGGAAAGGTCTAGCTGGTGCCTGCAGGGAGCCTTCACCCCTAGGTTTTGTCTCTTTGGTGTGGAAAGGTACTCTGCAGGCTACGAAAGAGAAACCTGGACACCAACCCAGCCACAAAACCCTCGGCCTACAATTTGTCCTACCTGCAAGATGTGCTGGGGCATTGATGGTGCAGTGCTTGTAGGAGTGGCCAACCAATGTCTGGTTTAACATGAGGCCCAGGTCAGGAGAGGTAGCCTATGCCTGGATGGCCAGGAACCAGAGACTGGATAGCCCAATGACCTAGGGTAGAACCAAACACAACTGGCAAAAAAAATCAATGAAATGATTCCTAATGATATTCTTCTATACTCATAAAATCAGTGCCTTGTCAAGTCATCATCAGAAAGGCTCCCTTCCGCAGCAGATGGGAATGGGTGCAGAGACCCACAACCAGACATTATGCAGAGAGAGAGTCTAAAGTGGATGCCTCCATAGGGTCCCTCCCCTTGGAAAGCAGAGAACTCCAATGAAGAGAGAGAGAGGAAATATTGTAGGAGTCAGAGGTGATGGAGGATACTAAGCAAACATGGCCCACCAAATCGACTAAGCACGGCTTATATGGGCTCACAGAGACTGATGTGGCAAACACAGGGCCTGCAGGGGTCTGCACTAAGTCCTCAGCATATTATGTTACAGCTGTTAGCTTGGTATTTTTGTGGGACTCCTAAAAGTGCGAGCAGATATGTCTTGGATTCTTTTGCCTGCTCTTGAGACTCTTTTCCTCCTGTTGGGTTGCCTTGTCCAGCCTCAGTATGAGAGCTTTTGCCTTATCTTACTGTGTCTTGTTCTGTTGTGTTTGGTTGTTGTTTCTCGTAGGCCTGCTCTTTTCTGAAGGGAAATGGAGAGGGAGTGGATCTGGGGGAGAAGAAACGTGGAAGGAGGGGAAACTGTGGTCAGGGTGTATTGTGTCAGAGAAGAATCTATTTTCAATTAAAAAAAAATTAATTTCCAAACAGGTTTGAGCTCTGTCTGCAGCTGTAGGCTGAGGAAGGGTGAAGAGCTCATGACTTCTTTGATCCTAAGCCTGTTAGAGATGTGAGTAAAAGCTGGGGTCACCCTCCCCACAACATATACATGTACCACTGTGGGGGAAGAGAATTCAAGTGTCTTCACCACCTGCTCTGAAGGGGTGTGTGTGTGTGTGTGTGTGTGTGTGTGTGTGTGTGTAATTGCAAGTGTGTGTTTTTGCATGTGAGTATGGGTGTGTGGGGAGGTGGATTTGTGCATGTGCACGTGTGTGTCTGTGTGTTTGCAAACATGTACACAGTGTGTGGGGGCACATGAGCATATGTGTATACCAGAGGAAAACCTGCATTATCATTCCTTAGGAGCCTGTCCACCTTATTTTCTGAGATATGGTCTCTCACCGGCCTGGAACTTTCTAAGTATTCTATTCTGGCTGGCCAGTAAGCCCCAGAAATACATTTTTCTCTGCCCCCTCAATACTTTTTCTTTTTAAAGTGACTCACACCCAGCATTTTTTTTATTGTGGGTCCTGAAGGTCACATTCAGTTCCTTCTGCATGTAGGGCAAGCACTTCACTGCCTGAGTCACCTTCCCTGTCCACATTTGGGCACTTCTGATGCAGTTTGTCTAATTTTCCCTGAAGTCATAGGGCATCCATCTCATATTTGGAGAACTGAGACCTGGGAATGTTTTATTATGTTTGCCCAGTTTGCCCACAGATACACATCTGAGAAATGGCAATGCTGAGCCTGGACTCCACTACAGATGTCTTTAACCACCACATCACTACCCAGCAGGCCGCTGGAAGAAAGTGGTGTACAGCTGGGAATGTCTCTCTGTCCCCTTCCATTACTCCAGGTTTTTGTTGTTACTGTTTGGTTTGGTGTGGTTTTTTGTTTGTTTGTTTTGGCCACCATGATCATATGTCCCAAGCCCAGACTAACCTACTGTCCTAATGTATATATAGAATGTACTCAGTTGTGTAGGCAGAGTTTTTCGTGAGGACCACCAGCCTCCCAAATAACCACACAGAGACTTATTAATTATAAATGCTTAGTCTTGTTGTTAACTAGCTCTTACATCTTAGATCAACCTGTATTTCTTAACTATGCTCTACTACACAATGGTAACTTTTTTCAGCTCAGCATGTTCATGTTGTTTCTGTGTCTCCTGGCAACTCCACCCTTCTTCATCCCCATGCTCTCTTTTGTCCGCAAGTCCTGCCTCACCTTTTCCTGCCAAGCTATTGGCCAGTCAGCTCTTTATTAACCAATGAAAGTAATACACACTGACAGTGTACCAGAAGACTATTCCACAGCACAGTTGTGCACAAAGAAACTGACGATTAGAACATTCTAGAACAGCCCCGAACAACAGAACTTCCTGATGATAAAAATGTTCTGTATCTATGCTTTCCAATATAGCACCACTAGCCACAGGTGGCATTGTATTGAAAATGGAGCTGATAGGACTTCAGAACTGACTTTTTATTTCATTTTTCTGTCTTGGGCTGTATTATGTGTGCATGTTCACATGTTCCATTTGCACATGGAGGCCAAAATGTGATGTCTGGTAGCTTCCTCAGTCACCTGACATTTTGAAAGAGGGTCTCTCACAGAACCCTGAACCTGGAGTTTACTGACTAGCTAGACTGGCTGGCCTGTCTCTGCCACCTCCTCCCCAGTGCCTCAGTTACAGATTCATGCCATCATATCAGGCTTTTTACGTGGATGCTAAGGATCTAAACTCTGGCAAACCTTGTTTTATTAAGAATTTTTTTATTCATTCCACATACCAACCACAGATCCCCTCCTCATCCCTCCTCCCCCTTCCTCCCGGCAGCCTTCCCCTCCAGCCCACCCACCCCCCATCCCCTCCTCCCAAAAGGTATGGCCTCCCATGGGGAGTCAGCAAAGCCCAGCACATTCAACTGAGGCAGGTCCAAGCCCCTACCCCTGCATCAAGGCTGTGCGAGGTGTCCCACCATAGGCACTGGGCTCCAAAAAGCCAGTTCATGCACCAGGGGTAGATCGATCTTATTCCCCCTGTTAGAGGTCTCTCAAACAGACCAAGCTACACAACTGTCTGGCCCATGCAGAGGGCCCAGTCCAGTCCCATGCAGGCTCCACAGCTGTCGGTTAAAACTTCATGTGAACTCAGGTAAACTTAAATAACATGTGTGGTGGTAATGATGGTAATAATAATGATGATGGTGATATGATAGTGATTATAGTTGTGATGGCAATGGTGGTAGTGATGTTAATGATGGTGATGATGGTATATGATAGTTATGGTTATGGTGGTGGTGGTGGTGATGATGGTGATATGATGGTGATGGTGATGATGATATACGATAGTGGTGATAGAGATGGTGGTGGTGATAGTGATGATGGTGATAGTGGTGATTGTGATTGTAGTGATGATTCTAATAATGGGATCAGAGTAATGGTAATAGTAATGATGGTGATGATTGGTTGACAAAGGAAGTATACATGACATAATACCGTAGTCTTGAACTCTGTCAGACCCATATCCCACCTCATAGTAAATGAGACCATGGGCATGTCACTCAGCCTTTTGACCATCAGACTTCTCTTTTCAAAATTAAGTAACAGAAGCATGTCTCTTAAGGGAGCTGGGAGTGTTCAATAAAATATGTAATGTGCATAGCATAAGCTGGCATGCAGAAAGGATTATATAAATGCTAGCTAACTTTCATTCTTACCCTTTCTACTGCTTGATTAGGCACACCTCCCAAGTTCATGTCTCATACCCGATCTTGATTACTCTGCATACTGACACTATTCTCATCCCTATTTGATAGACCAGAAGCCTGAGGTTTGGCCTTAAGAAGGTGACTCAAAGCAGTTCTGCTGTGACTTGAACCCTGTCTTCAAAGCTTCACATCTCTTCCCTTTCTTCCCTTGCCTCATCAGCCACAAGTCGGAGGCAAGTGCTCCAACATGGCATTGTGAGAAGAGAACATTTTGGTCTGCCACGCAATTCAGACATGCCATGTCTCTGCTCAGAGCCCCTGGTGCCTCTCTATAAATTAGGAGCACGTCTGTCCCTAGATCATTGTACCAATTACAGGAGATATTGAGGGTCAGGAAATACACCTCCATGGGAATCCTGACAGGATGCTGTTTCACCGTGAACTCTCACCATTGGCTTACATCACCAGCTGGCATGCACAGTCATTCAGCACAAGCCTAGTAAACCAGTACTCAATAAACACTTTGCATGTGACCTTTTCTCTGTTCTGTCACACACACACACACACACACACACACACACACACACACACACACATACACACACACACACACACACACACACACACACCCATGACATATAGGTCTAAAGTCTAATTTCTCTACCTGAGTAGGACTGAGAAATACATCATCTCCCTATGTGGCTTTTGACTGCTCAAGAGGGTCCCTATAAGTCAGAGGAAGCTCAGGGAGCTGTGTCTTCAGGGTCATGCCACACTCTGCTGCAGACTCTCCCCAGGTAGAGGGACACACCACCCTTCATTATCACCCAAGTGAGGACAGGGAGAGAAGCTCCATGAGAAATCCAGAATTAACTGGTGATCAGCTAGTGTGGGAGGTGCCAGGGACAGGATTGGGTATTTATAAACTGGGCACCGATGCTGGGGCCCTCAGGAACCCAAGAGGGCAGCAGCTTTCTTGCCCTGCAGGGAAGCCAAGAGAAAAACACCAACATGCTTCAGCCTTGGGCTGGAGTCAAAACCCAGGCAGGGTGCGTCCAAGTGCTGTCTAAATTTAGAGCATTCAGCCAAACCAGTTCTCCGGTTCACCCTGCAGGCATCTCTCCTCTTGGCTAGACTTGGGGGCATTTCTTGAGAGCCAGGGACACAGTGAAGCCCAGACTCAAGTCTGCTGTCTCTGTTTTTATTCCCATCCCATCCTCAGGGGTCCCTCTCCCATCTGAGACAGTACGCACGCACGTGTGAGCAAGTCTGCCGTGCAAATGCTGACACTGCCTGTGGGCTCTCACCAACCTAAGATCTCACACTACTATCTTAAGCTTGCCATGTCTGGGTCAATTCATCTGTAGAATATGGAAGAAACTTCATCTCATCATCTCTTAAAAAGACCACAGCAGTTTATGAGCCTCGGTTCCCCTGTGTTTGAAGGGGAAGATTGGAATTCAGAAAAAAAAAAAAAAAAGCTGGGCGGTGGTGGCGCACGCCTTTAATCCCAGCACTCGGGAGGCAGAGGCAGGTGGATCTCTGTGAGTTCAAGGCCAGCCTGGTCTCCAAAGCGAGTTCCAGGAAAGGCGCAAAGCTACACAAAGAAACCCTGTCTCGAAAAACCGGAAAAAAAAACCCAGAAAAAAAAAAAACAGCAAGATATGACTGCTATGATCCCCAACTCATGAACAGGGGTAGGAACAAAACCCTGAAAGTATCAACACTGAGTCTTCCCTTTTGTTTTTCTAAGTTTAGCATATTAATTTCAATGCCAGCTTTGTGTCCTCAGGTCTTATATTATATCTGTAGATTACTCCTATATTAACCTATGGATTAAAAAAGGTCCAGGATATTATGAGCAAAAGACATTTCCCTATCTCTGATTCTGCTGCTGTGGTCTAAACATTTCTGTTCCCCTCCAAAGCATGTGTGAAAACCTAATCACGTCATTATTAGGAGGTAAGGCTTTGGGGGAGGTTGATGATGTCACAAAGGCAAATCTCCAAGTCGCCCCTTCTGCTGGAAAGATCCTGAGAGAAGGGACCACCAACCGGAAGGTAGTTGCTCAATAAATACTAAATCTGTCTGCCATGACCATGAACTTTCCAGCCTCCAGAATTGTGAGAAAAGAATCTTGGTGACGTGCAGGTTACTGAGTTTAGGATATTTGGTCATGATAGTAAGGCAAACTAAGACACTCACTACAACCAAGTTGCGAGTAGCCCCCTGAACTCCTCCTGCCGTTATCACTAAACCATCTTCAAGAGACTCTGCCTCAAAATATAAAGTGGGGAGTGGTCCAGGAAGACATCTGTTATTGATCCCTGGCCTCCAGATACACTGGTACGTACTATTGGTACATACATGCACTAGAACACACACACATGCACAAGTCTACACGTACCCACACACACATAAACATTCATCCCTATAGTCTACCCCCCCCAAGAAACCGTAATAGTAGCTAAGCTCTGTTGAGCACTTACTAATGTGTAGACATTTGGTTGAAGACTTTATATGAATTACATAATTTAACCTGATTATTGAGTGATATGATCAGAACTGACCTAAGAAAAAATATAAAGCAATGGGTATCAATACCAATGCTGCTGTCCTATGACAAGCCAGAGAGGTTGCCTTATCT
This sequence comes from Peromyscus attwateri, assembly GCA_902168425.1. Classification (NCBI taxonomy): domain Eukaryota; kingdom Metazoa; phylum Chordata; class Mammalia; order Rodentia; family Cricetidae; genus Peromyscus; species Peromyscus attwateri. Next base: position 7,077 of record CABHPP010114901.1, on the reverse strand, counting down.
CTTTAGTTGAAGCCACAGAAGGTATTGTGCACACTCAAGAATACACACTGTTCTAGCTATCTTTCTGTCGCTGCTGTAAGCTCCAGGATCAAAAACAAACCTGGAGGAGGAAAGGATTCATTTGGCTTACAGGTTACAGTGTAACACTGAATAAAACCCAGATAATAACTCAAGGCAGGAACCTGGAGGCCAGAACTGAAACAGAGACTGTGGAGGAATGCCACTTATTGACTTGCTTCCCCTGGCTGGCTCAGCTATCTTTCTTAGGTAATTCTTCAGAATTACCTGCCCAGATATGGCCCACCCACAGTGAGCTGGGCCCTCCCACATCAATCAGCAATGAAGAAAACGCCCCACAGACACAGGCCAATCTGATGGCGGCAATTCCTCAATGGTGATTCCTTATCCTCAAGAATGTCCAGGTTTCTGTCAAGTTGACAAAAACCAACTATGACACAGCCATCTTAGGTGCTCGATGGAGCCTTCCATCAGGCTGAGAGCCCTGATCCTTTCTCTCCACGGGAGGGTCCGCAGTCGTGCCAAATCCCATCACCTGTATGGTGACCTCAAACTGGTGCCATTCTCTCCTCAAGAGCCACGCCAGCTAAGGAAGAACCAGTCCCTACTCACTGCATCCTATTTCCCTGGTTACTGAACATGGGGTCCTTGCTGCCTCACCAAGTCTGGATACAAAGAGCTGATGTTTTTGCTCAGGTGTGTTTCTTGCTGCCTTGCCCTCAGGGAGTCCAGTAGACTCAGAGTCTTGTGTCGATGGGATGACCTTTCTTCTTGAACTAACTTCCTGACCTGGACTCTCTCTCTCTCTCCCTCTCCCTCTCCCTCTCCCTCTCCCTCTCCCTCTCCCTCTCTCTCTCCTTTCCCTTTCTTCCCCCTCCCCTCTATTTCATTCAGGAGGTCTTTAGAAGTAACTTCCACAGGGCTCTTGCTGTCCTCTAGACTTGCCCAGTCATGTCTGACTCTAGATGACTCCACAGTGTGTGGCCACCCCCAGCCACACCTTCACTGCCAGGAAGGAGCTGCTGACTGGCCAGGCAAGACTCCAGTCCCCAGCTGTCTTCTTAGGACTGGGGACCTTCTATGGCTCCTGCACAGCTTTTTCTTGCTGTTCTTGTGAGAAGTGCCGCCCACTGTGAAACTTAGGAGCATCTCTCACCTCAGGATGATTGTCTATCTTTTGCTCAAAGGTATAGATGAAATCTTATCCACATAGCAATGTGTTTGCCACACACATGCGTGGGCGCGTGTACACGCACACGCACAGACACACATACACATACTGCTTCTGCTCCATACTCCCTCCAGGATGGCTCTGTGATGGCTTCTGGAGCTGGGTGTAGGATGGAGCATTACGAAGAGTAATATACAGCCCAGGATAGGTAGACAATGCCTCAGAGATCCATTCATCCAAACAACAGGCATGAGAATAGACCAAACACCTCTCTTCCCCATAGAACTTACATCTGAAGGAGAAATATGGTAAAGGCACATGGCAGTCTAGCATGGGGCTATTGAAAAAGTGTGAGAGGAGGCAACGTTTTTCGAAAGATGAGGCAGATGCCCTCCACCATATATTCTCCATGTGATTTCCTTTTTTTAATTAAGAAAATTTTTATTCATTTTATATACCAACCACAGATCCCCCTCTCTTCCCTCCTCCTGCCCCACCCCCTAGCCTTCTCCCCCAGACACCCCCCCATTTCCTCCTCCAAAAAGTAAGGCTCTCATGGGGAACCAGCAGAGCCTGGTACATTCAGTTGAGGCAAGTCCAAGCCCCTCCCCCTGCATCAAGGCTGTGCAAGGCATCCTACCATAGGCACTGGGCTCCAAAAAGCCAGCTCATGTACCAGGGATGGATCCTGATCCCACTGCCAGGGGGCTCCTTAAGCAGGTCAAGCTATACAACTGGAAGAGCAATGAAAGAGATACCTTGATAGAGGGAGACATCATAGAGATAAGGAGAAAACCTGGTACTAGGGAAGTTCCCAGGAATCCATAAGGATGACCCCAGCTTAGACTGCCAGCAATAGTGGAGAGAGGGTACCTGAGCTGGCCTACCCCAGTAATCAGATTGGTGACTGCCCTAGAGCCCTTATCTAGTAACTGATGGAAGCAGATGCACAGATCCACAGCCAAGCACCAGGCCGAGCTCCAGGAGTCCAGTCAAAGAGAGGGAAGAGGGATTCTATGAGCAAGGGGTATCTGGATCATGATGGGGAAACCCACAGAGACAACCAAACCAAACTAGTGGGAACTCATGAAATTTAGACCAACAGCTGTGGAGCCTCTATGGGACTGGACTAGGCCCTCTGCACGTGATTTTCATAGTGTCACTTCCTTTAGTTTCAGCTAAAGCCTTTTAGTAGAAAGCAGGTCACTATGTCCAGAAGTCCCCCTGCCTGCCACCTCGATGCAGAGGCTCAGTATGCCTAGGAACGTTCTCACTCCTGTGTTAACTTTTCAAGAAGGCACACCATGACTTTGAGCTGAGGATGGCCAGGGATATGTCAGTCATCTTTCCTTCCTGAACTATGACTTTAAACTGGGCGTACTCAGTTACATGCATCTTTGCTGAACATGATCAGGAATTACTGACCCACAAAGTGCTTTCCTAGGTGAGTATGTGGACCATTAATGAAAATCCCTGCTTCCTTTGTTCAACAAGGGCACTGCTCTGGGTAATTCCAGTGCTGTCTTTACCTGCTACAGGTAACACATCTTTCTCTAGTCTTTTGTCTTCTGACCTGGTTTATTGGCTTCACACTTAACAAAAGGAGAACTCAGTGTGTTCTGTTAGAACAGCTGGACAAAGAGAGGAAAGATCAGTCTCGTGTGGAGAAGCAAGATGGTCACAGAGAAGAAGTCCTTGCACCACAGGCACACTTAGAGACAAGGTGTTCTGCTCAGTGTCCTCCAGGCATCTCTGCAGAGGAAATGTGCAGGGTCACACTTCTGAAACCTCTGTCTAAACACTATTGTCACTCACTGGTCAACATTCAGTTCATGGGGTATTGGCTTCTGCTATCTGCCTTGAAGGCATCCAGCAAGCATAGGCAGCTGGTGGACCACAGTGCCTTGGACCTACAGTCAAAAGGAAACTACCAGACAGAAGAAGGCAGACCACACAGTCTCAAGGCAGGGGGAATGCTGTCAGAGTGTGCCTCTCAGCAATCATGGTTTTCAGCAGCCTCAGGCAGCAACAGCCTGGTTAGAAACTAGAGCCACAGCACATGATGTTACTTAGGAATGTCCCGGTCAGAAAGCAAAGCCAGTTCTCAGACCCAGGAACAGGCATGAGTTGGGTCTAGTGCAATGGATATGAAGGGACAGCCAGGTTCAAATACACGTTTTTGAAGACCAGTCCTGCTGCAGAGACAAGAGTGGGTTCAGTGCTTCACAATGCATGGTACATGCACTATGGAGATTGTTGAAAGTATTTCATGTCAAATACAGGTGTGTTATAATAGCTATGCTTTCAAAACTACATGTGTATATATTGCACAGATATTTAGATACATTTTACATAATACAAATTTTTATATAATAAATAGCTGGTATATAAAAAGAACTGAGTAGTAAAGGCAGGAGAGAGATGGGGAGAAAATCCAAAGAATATAATTTAGAAAACGGGATGAGAAGGTAGCTCAGTTGGTGAAGTGTTTGCCATGTGTCTTGGTTTGCTTCTATTGCTGTGGTCAACACCCCAACCGAAAGTACCTAGCCGAGTGTCTTAGGCACTGTTCTGTTGCTGTGAAAAGACACCATGACCATGGCAACTCATAAAAGAAAGCATTTAATTGAGGGCTGGCTTACAGTTTCAGATGCTTAGCCCATTATCAGCATGGCAGAGAGCAGGATGGCAGTATGCATGGTGCAGAACAGTAGCTGAGTGCTATATCCTGATCCAAAGACGAAGAGAGAGAGAGAATGGCTGAGATTTGCCACGGGCGTTTGAAATCCCAAAGTCCATCCCCAGTGACACACTTCCTCCAACAGGACCACACCTCCTAATCCTTCCAAACAGTTCCACTCCCTGGTGACTAAGCATTCAAATATATGAACCTATTCTTATCTGGACCACTACACACCATCCCTGGCCCCCATAGGCTTATAGCCATATCATAATACAAAATATGCATTCAGTCCAGCTTCACTCATCTCTTTATTCTATCTACAGTCTATTACAGTCTCAACACTGTTTAAAAGTCCAAAGTTCAAAGCCTCAGAAGACCCTGAGACTCAAGGCATTCTCTTAACTGTAAGCCCCTATCAAATCAAGATCACACACTCCCAACATACAATGGCACATAACATATATTATCATTCCAAAAGGGAGGAAAGGAGAAATGGTGAGGATATACTGGACTAAAGCAATACCAAAAACCAGTAGGGTAAACTCCAAATTCTGCATCTCCATGTCTGATGTCAAAGCACTTCAATTCTCCATCTCTTTTGAGCTTTGTTGACTACAACACAGTCTCTTAGTCTGGTTCCACACTTGGTCTGCAGTTTTCCTTGGCAAGTATCCCACAATTCTGGCATCTCCAACATCTTAGGGTTTCCAAGGCAATCCAGGCTTCAACTTCACAGCTTCACATAATGGCCTCTCCAGGCCTCCATGCAAGGGTTCCCCTGCCACACACCTGGACTCAGTGGCTCTCCTTAGCTGTGGAATACAAGGATACAACTCCTTTCTTGCATCCTTGACTCTAAAGCCAGGACCATGTGACTGAAACTGCCAAGTTCTACTGCTTTATGGGACTGTAACTTGACCCCTTGTTCAAATACATTTTCATCAACTTTATGTTTTCAATGGTTTCCTTCACTGCTTAAGCTTCTCTTTAGTTCCTTTTCACAAGCCGGAGGCTTTAGTGCATTTAGCATTAAGCTTTTCTTTAAACTTTTTAAAAATATCCATGAGCACTGGACTTAGCTCCATTACACCTCCTGGTGCTCTTTTTCTCCTTAGACTATACAACCCAGAGCCACCTGTCCAAGAGTGTCACTTCCCACAGTGGGCTGGTCCTTTCCACATCAGTTAATTTTTTTTAGAAAAATGTCCAATAGACATGCTTACTGACCAATCTAATATAGGTAGTTCCTTAACTGAGGTTCCCACTTCACAGATGACTCTTTTGTCAAGTTGGCAAAAGATAACCAGAACACCTCGAAAGCCTGAGACCTGAGTTTGATCCCCGGTGACCTAGAAAAATTTAAACAACAGAATGGTGTTCAGCTAGGGAGATGGCTCAGTTGATAAAGCCCCTGCCATGCAAGCGCAAGGACCTGACTTTGTATCCTCTGTCAGTATTCGTGTAAAAGCCCAGTCTGGTGGTGTTCATCTGTAACCCCAGGACTTGGAGAATGAGACCAGCAAGATCTCCCGACTTGGTTGGACAGCCAGTCTAACTTCTAGCCTGAGGATAAGGTTTTGAGACACCAAACAGGAAATGAAAACCAGAGGTGCTTGAGCTCTGCACACACTTCAGCAACGGCATATTCTTAGTTGTGGCCAGCATGACGAACTGTGAAGACAGCCTGGCCTTGCAAAGGGCCACCCAACAGTGCCAAGATGGCAGTGGGCAGATGAGATGGTCTTGTAAGAAACAACTCAGGCTGCTTGGCTCCCAGCAGGGTGAGTCAGCAGCCCTGGCTAGCACTGTTACTCACCAGGAAATAGCACGTGTCTGGAAATTTGGTGACATCTGCAGTTTCGGTCTTAATCAGACCGGCTCTAGTATTTTCTTTCCTGGCACAGAGCTGTTTCTTAAATTTTTATTTAAACTGTCTATAGGGAATGCCATTGAAAAGTCCTCACCCTGGATCAGGCTAAAACCACAGCTTAAAAATCTCACAACTTGCACATTTCTCTTGTGGTTTGGTGAATATCCACACCAAGAAAGACTAGGTCAAATAAAAACTAAAAGCAAAACTAACAAAAGAAAGACGGGGCCAGGAGCCAGGCAAGCATGGAGGTGAGCTGTAGCCAGGTAGAAGTTTCCCTCTCTTCCATGCCCAGCCCTGCTGTGTGTGTACCAGGGATGACATGGGCAAATCAGTTCTCTGGGGTTCTCTAGTTCTGTCATAAACCATAGGAGATACCAATCAGGAAGGACTTGGTGACTTCTTGCTCATCATTCTGAGACATGCATGCTTTGATTCTCATCATATGCTCTCCTCTCCAGTTCCTACTCCTTATAAATGTACCATACCAGGTACATACCAGGACCAACCAGATCAGTGAACTACTTTCCTTTGAGTTCAAATGTCTGGTCCCAACACCACTCTACCTACCTGCCAACCCAGGATTGAAGTGCTGTCCTAGTTAGCTTTGATTGTCAACTTTGCACAGCCTTGGGTCATCTGAGAGAGGAATTGCCTAGATCAGACTAGTCTGTAAGGGTGAAAGATTGCCTTGATAATTGGTGTAGGAGGGCCCAGCCCACTGTGGGTGCCACCATTTCCTGGGCAGGTGATCCTGGGCTAAGCATGAGCTGGAAGAGTAAGCCAGAAGCAGGGTTCTCTATGGTTTCTGCTTCAAGCTCCTGCTTGAGTTCCTCTCCTGATGTCTCTCAATGATAGATTGTGATCTAGAAAGAGACATCAAAAGCCCTTTCCTTCTCTAAGTTTTCTTTTGTTCTGAGTGTTTTAGCACAGCAAAAGAAAGGACTCCAGAATAGACACTAATCATTGCAATCCCCAAAGAAGTATGTTCATCCTCACCCTCCTTCCTTGCGTAGATGTCCTGTGATGTGGAGCAGCAGTTCAAAACTGTGATCTACGTATCCCCAGGGGTCCCAAGACCCTCCCAGGGGTCCTGCTACTCAGAACCATTGACACATCAATAACGTTAAGGCACTATCTTTTCTCACTTTAACATTCCTGTATATCTCATAAAATATTCCAGCAACTACATTGAATACAGAAACAGACAAAAATAGATTAGACATTAGAGAGATTTAAATAAAATAGAAAAGGATGGCACTCTTATTTTTTATCTTAGCAAACCAGATTAGTGTTCATAAAACATTATTCACATTAATGCATAGTAGGCTTATT